>JAECUM010010699.1:0-59229 GCA_016617855.1 Megalonaias nervosa
CTTTTAATGCAGTCCTAGAAAACCAAGACACTCAAGCTGGCCCCATATTCTCTCAACATTCTAATGAAATGCCCTAGAAAACCCAAACTCACAGCTGGCCCCATATTTTCAAAACCTTCTGACACAGTCCTTGACAAATCAAGATACTCAAGATGGCCCCATATTCTCGTATTGTTCTAATACAATCCTAGAAAAACCAATACACTGAATCTGACCCATATTCCCGACGCCCTCTATGTATGAAACACAAGGTCAAGCTCATACCTCAAAGTCGGATGTGGGTGTACGTTATTGAAATTAGGGACAGACCATTTCTTTTGATGTTAAAGAAGAGACTAACATCTGTTTTCGTGAGCTGTACTGATAAGATAATACTGTTTTTATGGTAACAACTTCTTGCTCCTGTTATTTTTTATACGTGTTAAAAAGATCCTGGAAACCAAGTCACGACTTATCTATACAATACTCTTTTGCATATCTTGTTTATTGTAAGCAAAACTTGTTCTCTTTTGATTGATTGAGGAGAAAGACAGATGGATAAACAAACAAATAATGCTGCTTTCAATGATTCGGTGAAGTTTTTTTGTAAAGATAAATATCTTGTGCATCTTCTGCATCGTAGGTTCAAATCATGACACACTGTGATCGTAACTCTGAATAATTATGCAGGGTTTTCAAGCAAATTTTTTCCATTATATTTTATTTTTTTGAAAGTGCTTGGGGGTAGAAAAACATATATGTGTCCACAATAATCGTAGCTCGACAAATGCGCTACAGAAGGCATGGTTCGGCTGGATAATAAAAGAGGGCTCGTTTATTTTATGATAGGCCGTAAATTACTCGATTTTCCAAGTGAAACAGTTGTGATATTTCATTACCGAGACGATTCCATGATGACCAAGAAATCTGACCTATTTTCAAACGTTTGCGTGGTCAAGTGTTAAGTACGTCCACCTCGCAAACACGATCCAGGTTAAAATTGCATAGTGTGTACACATGTTATCTTCAATATTATTTGTGCTGTTTTGACTCAAATTAGAAAGAAGAATTAGATTTCTGCTAATATTTTCTGTGCGAATATAAAAAAAAAACAATAAAAAAACGCAGCATAACAGACGGTTAAACAGCTGTCATCATGCGATTATAGCCACAAATCTGCTGCTTCAGTCCGTTATACATATTGCTTGTCAATGCATTTGAGCATAAAATAAGCAAATGTACTTGCTCCGAGTGAACAACCGATATATTTCGTGATCGTGGGGGAAACACTAGTATTTGACTCGTGGCTGCATGACTAGTGAAATAGAGTTTTTCACGCACTCGATTAAATATATCCCTTGAAAGGGGTCATAGGGAAAGAACAAAAGAAAAGTGCCAAGTAAGGGGCAATTAAAGAAAGCTACGAACATTAATGACAATTCTTGGCGGTCTCAGTGATGAAGTAAAGGTATGAGTCAGTATTTTGCTGGCTCCAGAGTCACTCAGTTTCATTCTCATTTTTAGAAACAGGACTCGGATTTGGTTGGGGAACTCCGAGTAGCCGAGTAGTCTAAAGCGCTCACCGTCACGGATCACTGCCATCTCACCTCAGTCTGCGTGGATTCGAGTATCGGGCTAGGCCAATGTGGGTACGTGAGAAAGCTTGCCAGTAGCTTCTCGTGGGTCGGTGGTTCTTTCCGGGGTTTTCCCTGGTTGTTCCTCCACTATTTATACTGGCTGCCATGTATGGCCTATCTTGTGCTGAAAAATGGCGTTAAACCCTATAACAAAAAAAGGGATTTGGTTGGTGTTTCTCAGTACTTGAATATTTCTTATTCTTCTTTTCTAAGATTGATTGCAATCGATTGAAATAGCCGCACTGACGCCTCTCCCTCTCCACTGAAATAATGATGCCTTCTTTAGAGACACGTAAGAGAAGAGGTTTGCAAACTGGAATGTGAAAGCATTCATTCTAAAATGGTATGAAGGGCTAAAGATGTCCCACCAAATAGTACTTATCCAGGGAAATATTTCTTTTGGCATCCGCAAAGCTTGAGCTGGCCAGATTGTACACCCTTAAATTCTGATTCCTCACTGAAAAGAGATATCAAAGTTGGGAAAGCGACAGACATATCTTATGTTGCTTTGTGCATCATTCTAATTCTTTGACAGTTAAATTTTATTCGTTTTCAGTTTTCAATTTGTAGATCTTTACAACAGTCCCATAATTTTACAGTATAGAAAGTGATACTCGATTCATAATGATGTTTGATCTTTCTCTGTAGTTCTCTCTCTCTCTCTCTCTCTCTCTCTCTCTCTCTCGTGAATGTTTTGCGTATAGTGAAAAATTACGCGTTGTCAATTAAAAGATGCATAATAAAAAATTTCAAACGTAACCACATTGATTGCATCTATTAGTTTATTTAAAAACATTTGTGCAAATTATCACAGAATGAATTTATCGTGACCTGTATCTGAACTTATCGTGACCTGTATCTAATACTTCTTTGGTGTCGCCTATTGTCAACACAGATCAGTCCAAACGATGAAAGTCTGAGGACGAAAATCTTGATTAAGTGAAATACTTAAACTTGATCATTGGGTTATTTTTAAACACACCCCACCCACATCTGTGTTTGAATACATGGGACAAATGGGGTTTCGATTAGGTTTTGTTGGTTGTTTGGTTTTTACGGCACTTTTAACACATTATTGGCCAAATCTTGCTGCGGAAATATAAGTGCATCTGCTCTCGTACAGTATTCAACTGCGCTGCTACCGACACCCCAACAATATTCAATAACTAAAATATACCGCTTGGAAGAGAAAAATGTGTACTCTCATAATCGTTTGATTTAAAAAAAAAATCGGAATGTCTTTTATCGATATAGTAATATAAGTTTGCTGGAAGAGAACAGGGCCATAGAGAGCGATCACGGGCCCCGGGGTAAGAAACACCAGGGCCTCTCCTAGTTCTTGTCCAAACAAAATTTTTCTTTTATAAAATTAAAAGGGCCCCCTTACGGGCCGGGCCCAGGGGATATATTCCCGGTTGCCCCCCCCCCCCTTTTCGGCCCTGGAAGAGAATAAGAAAAAACATTTATGCAAATCGTCGTTTTCAACATCAAATATGTAATAAAAAGAAAAATGACGTTTTGGGTAGATATCAGATGTTATATTGTCACGGTTGATTCTGCCACTTGTCATAACACCACGTTTCCACTTCGTTCGTAAAATACATTCTGAGGGAGGTAGGGAGAAAGAGACACGCCTATAACGCCAGATAAATATATAAACATGAAGATATGTAGCCTCTTTGACATCAAAGTGAGTAGAGGTACACAGAATGACTAATATTGACCTTATCATGTTTACAGTATGTAAAACATATCATAAGATAGAACCTTTACAAAAGTTTGCGGAAGCTAGTTTTGGAAGGATTATATTCTGGGAGATGACCTGAATAGAACATTCTTTTTCTGTGCCAGAAAAGGAATCATTCGTGATAAGAATGTGTAGTGTCTCCACCACAAAGCACATGATTTCTATGGAGGGGGATTACCGCCATAATTCTATGCATGTATTTTCTAATCTTTCTTGATGCATGATTGTAAATGGCTGCCTGCAAGTTCTACTTTCATAATTATATCCATGTATATTGTCTTCTTCATTGATGCAAATTGTACGTGGCAGTTTGCAAGAGTTACTTTCCTTCTGCATTATTGTAAATGTCTGCTTGTAAGTGCTACATCCTAGTTCTAGTCATGAATTTTCTGTTCTTCATTGAAACAAGCTTGTATCTTGCAATTTGCCCACTACTGAACTGATTCTTTAGTTTGTCGTATGGCAAATGCTATGTCAGTTATTACAAGTTTTGTATCTTCTGTTTATAAACTTGCCATATTACAATTATATCATTCCAACTGCTGTTTCCATACAGATTTCGCCTTACAACAATGTAAATACCATGTTTTATCAGTATTGTCTTTGTTGTCCAACTGGTGTCGCCATCTGTTGTTATAATGACATACAAGAGATTAGCATGGCATTATGACAAGATACGGCGCTCTAAATTCTAAAGTTTTTCCTTTACCAAGTATAATTAATGCTCTCCCACGGAGCTTTACGCAGACCCGGCCCTACGATGTGCGGGGCCCAAGGCAGCATGCGGGCCCAAGGTAGCAAGCGATGAGCGCGGGGCCCCAAGCAAAAAAACTGCATTGCGGGGAAGCGCGGGGCCCAAGGCGGTTGCCTCGTTCGCCTTGCCCTAGGGCCGGGTCTGGCTTTACGGCATTCATTTTGTGTCGATAAACATTGTAACTCTTTTCAGTCCCCCTTTTCAAGGCGTATGTTAGCAACGAAGTTTTAATCGTTCTCTAAAACCATGTGCTTTCTTGAAGACCTAAGTGATTTATAGCACCTTACAAAAACAAAAACGCATACACTACAACAGGGTAGTCCATCTTCAACACCAGTTTTGACGCACTTAAGTATTTACTTTCACCGTTTAAGAAATCTACTTCTTAGTGATATCTCTCATTACTTTGGAAACATTAGTTATTTTAGCAAAGTTAGGATCAGAAATGACAATGATACATTCCCTCGTACTCTTCTTAACGAGCTTTCATCCGACGACCCCTGGTTGTAAGGATCGAATTGTACGTCACCCATTTTGACGCACCTCACAGACGTCTGCCTTTCCCTGTGATACTATTGTACATAATCTCCTGCGAAAATAGTATATTTCAGAGCAATACCAATAACATAAAAAAAAGTCTATTGGTAAAATGTCATTACAAAAAATAAGGATTCCTAAAGGATTTCTTATTCTTATCACAATCTTCATTTTGAAACATACTTTGTCGGAAAAGCAGAAATAATCAAATTGTGGAAAATCATGTTCATATCATGATAAAAATGTTTACTTGCGATTAGAAGTATTAGATTTAGTGTACGATTGTTTTCCAACACTTAATTTGCATTGCTGATGTACAGAACCTCAACCTTTGTGTGGGTATTGTTATGGTTCAGGTAGGGTGCTCCCAATGTTTTATTTAAACTATGATAGAAGTCCCACCCAGGCTCTGTTTTTGTTGAAAGTTAAATTTAGTGAAAGACAGATGCAAAGCTCCGAGCCCCCAGTCAACAATGCCAACGGTTAGATGGTTAAATACACAAAAAGTTTGAAATTCAATGAATAACAATTTAATAACAATTAAATAACCAAATGACTCAAACTTCCAATTACACTCCTTCCGCTCGACCCTTTAATAAGCCTATTACATCACTTGATTAGCAGTGTGAGGTTGACTTCCACCTGTCCTTGCATTTCTACTCATCTGTTGTATCCTTTCTCTCTCTTATTTCTCCCACTTCCTTCTCCCCTTCCTCCTCAACTTTTCTCCAAATTCCTTCTCCTCCTCCTCCTCGACTTTCTCTAGACTCCTTTTCCTCCTCGACTTTCTCTAGATTCCTTCTCCTCCTCCTCCATTTTCTCTACCACAACTACTCTTCTGTCGACTTCGACTGTCTCGGTTACAGCCTCAATTCCGTCTCCAACTCTTGAAGACTCGGAGACCCAATGGAACCCGAAGTTCTGTGTCCCGTAAAAAGCTTCCTGTGAAAACACAAGGATGGTGCAATCTTTTTTCCTTACAATCCTTTTTCTCACAGTACACACAGCATATCATCAGATAACGGCTATTAAATTTCTTCGGTAACGCATTCGTTCACATCGAGATATCCATACGTTCTTGCACGGTATCAGTTACTTCTTATACATGCATCAATAAATTCCGTCACATCAATACATATTCCTAATCCCATTATACTAAACAATATCATAAAAATCAGACGCATTCTTTTATCTTACAGCTCATACAAAGGATGCAAATATTCAAATATCCATACTCTGATATATTCATACGTTCATAGTAACTAATCTTACATACTTCAATCATTCCAAATTCACAATTCAGGCATGTGTAAATTCTAACATAACTCATTAATAAATGCACTAATTTCCATCGAAGTACCTAATAGCGAATTACAAAATTAATTCTGATCACAAGCTAACAATCTACATAATTCCGCCTCACATCTAATAATTCTCTACGTAGGCTCAAGCCCATTTCTCAAATTCGCATGTAAATGAAACACTACAAAGGTAATTCTACGTACTAAACGATCCTGGTAATTAAGTATACATACTACAGATAATTACAATTATGATGCAGTAATATTCTGTAAAAATCGAGCAAATAACTTACTGACCTTTTCGAAGCTTTGTCTCTCCTTAGAATCTACCTCTAAGTTTTGCCGCCGAATTCCGAGTGGCTTCTTCTCGGAGTAAACCCTATTGATCCGTAATCCCTCTAGGCGAGTACTAAATTTTCTCTTACGAGTTCTGAAAGTTTTCATTCGGTCTAAATTGTAATCACACCCTCTATCTCAATTCCGACTGGATATCGATGTGAACTGATTAAATCAAACTTAGCGGACAATGTCCCTTTCGCTGTCTGTCAACATGGGGACGGATGAGAACACGCCCCACTCACCCAGCTGGTTTCCCTTTGATCCTTGGACTAATCTTTAACACATAGGTGTGATAACTACACGTCTTTGTTTAGATGGTGCGATCTATCGCCTTTGCCGATTCAAGATTCCGGTCTGCGGCGGGTCATGTAACCTTGAGTAAGAGTTTAACACAAGCCCGTGGCAATCTTTAGACATCAAACACATGGCTGCGGTAATCCCAAAACAGGTAGATTATAGCTTACACATGACTTTATAGCTGGGGCTTAGCAAACATAACACTTTGAATGTATTTTTTTAAATATAAAAAAAAAAAAAAAAACAAAAAACAACAACAAACAAGCAAACAGCCTTAAAACTGGTTTGCATCCTTTAAAACTTTTGTCTCTAAAAGTGAGACGAAAGATATAATGTTACAGGAGGTTTTATTTTATTTATTACAATTCTTACCATTATCAAACCAATTAAAAATAATAAATTGGTTCAAGAATTTTACAGATATAAATATAGCACCCTTAGGTTCTAGTTATTCAGCTGCTCTTTGTCACATTAACGATCCAAGAAAGAACTTTAAAAGAATTTTTGAAATGTGAATGTAGTGACGCATGATTCCGACTTATTAAGTGTGCTGCTCTTTGTAATATAAAAGTAGTTGAGTGAAGTATCTTTGATCAGAGAGAGAGAGAGAGAGAGAGAGAGAGAGAGAGAGAGAGAGAGAGTGCACCAAAACTGCATATTTCATTAAGTTATTGTAATTCTGTACATGTATCAAGTGTCGATGAGCGTGTTATGGGACAGTTTAAGGGTCGTTCATTCAGCAAGTATCAACAAGAGAAAAAACTCTACTGATCTTACTCCTTAATTATACAGGGTAGAATTTTACTGACCACTGTCATTTTATTTGGTTTGATTTTATTTAATTGCCTACATGTATCCTGGGTAGTTGAGGATGTTTTGGGACAGTCTTTTGCTGTTTTATGGTAGTCATGGGGTCTTTCATTTGGTGATAATTACCAACATGGGGAAAATGCTCTCATGATCTTACTCGATAATTATACAATGCAGGATTTTTCTGACCACTGTCTCTTTTAAGGCTTGATTTAGTATAATTGTATACATGTATCCTGGGTAGGTGAGACTGTTTTCGGGCAATTTTGTGCTAGCTCCATGACTTTCAGATGATAGGCAGAAAAATTAAACTGTTGGATGTCTAATTCATGCATAAGTTCTTGGAAATAATCAAACATAAAATTACTGGACAGATTTGGGGAGGCAAAACAAGTGTTAAAAAACATTGCCTAAACTGTTAGAACAGTTTTTTCTTTAATGTTCTTCAAAGGAATAGTCTACGGAAATCTTGAGAACGCACACATTATGGACAACAAGTATTGGTTGCTTGACTTGTTATTAGGTAAGGAACCGACAGTCTATCATATTTCTGCTAAATGGCTTGTCAAATGATCAAATGCAGGAATGGGTTGCAGATGTGCCTTAGATACCTTCTGACTGAGATTTCCTACCATTTGACAAGTGACAAAATCTTTGGTACTTATAAACATCATTTTTAATTTTCGGCAAATAAAAATAATTCAGGATCTTGTGATAAGTCTTACTGACATCAAAACGACCAGCTAAAAGGGGTCTGATGGGCTAGACCAACGGTGGCCAAACCGCGGATCGCGAGCCGCATGCGGCTCTTCTGTGTTCACATTGCGGCTCGCAAACAATTTATGAAATTAAAACTTTTCGTTTGAAATATATAATATCAAAAATAAATGAAAGTTTAAAAAAAAAATCTTGACTGAAACAAAGGGTTGAAAATAATTTGGGATTGATTTAAATTTTAAAAGTTGAAGGGAGCGATTGGTTTCTGATTGGTTGGTGATGTGAACTGTTAAATTTCTGGTTCCGGTTCCGGTAAAATTCTCATTTCAAAGTATTGACCATTACTGTTAGTCCTACTAAAGTTAGTAACTTATTATTTAAAAGTTTAAATCAAATATGGCAACAAGTTGCAGGAAACGAAAATATAAAGAAGAAAATAGAAGTTTTCTACCAGAATGGGAAGAGGACTTTGCATTTATCGATAAAGACGGTAGGCCAATTTGCCTCATCTGCCAAACACCGCTAGCAAATTACAAAGCTAGCAATTTGAAGCGACACTATGAAAAAAGTCATGAAGAGTTTGCATCGCGGTATCCACTGCAATCTGAATTAAGAAAAAGCAAGCTTGCTGAGTTAAAGTCTGGAATGTGTCAGCAGCAGACACTACTTTCTGCTTTCAGCAAAGAAGGTGTCACTTCAACTGAGGCAAGTTATGCCATCGCTTGGAATATTGCTCGTGCTAAACGACCTTATTCTGATGGGGACTTTATTAAGAAGAATATCGAGGAAGTAATTTCAATATTAGATCCAAACAATTCCAGACTTCGGCGACTGATAACACAAATTCCAATGTCACGCCACACCACTGAGAGACGTATTTCAGACATTAACGCTGATATTGAAGGAAAAATGACGAACGATTTAAAGAACTGTGTAGCATTCAGTTTGGCTCTTTATGAATCAACAGATATTCAAGATACGCCACAATTGGCGGTGTTCGTTCGTTATGTTTCATTAGACGTGGCTGTAAAAGAAGAGCTATTAAACTTAGTGGCACTGAAAGATACCACTCGCGGTATCGATGTCAAGAATGCCCTTGATAAAACACTGATGGATGCTGGTGTACCATTAAATAAACTTGTAAGTGTGGCAACAGATGGAGCACCGTCAATGCTTGGTAAAAATGTAGGTCTGATGGGGCTTTTAACGAATGATACAAAATATCCGGATATTCTTCCTGTACACTGCATCATTCACAGAGAAAATCTTGCAGCCAAATATTTTAAATTCGAAAGTGTAATGACAACGGTTCTACAAATTGTGAATTTCATTCGTTCAAGTGCAAAAAATCATCGGCAATTCATAAACTTCATTGGTGAGCTAGATCTCGAAGACAAACCAGATGACCTTTCATTCCATTGTGTTGTTAGGTGGTTGTCTACCAGCAATGTTTTAAAAAGATTTGTAGACTTGCTTGAACCCATTACTGCTTTCCTTTCAGAAAAAGACAAGTCTTATCCACAGCTGGCAGACGAAGATTGGATGGAAGATTTGATGTTTCTAACTGACATTATGCAGCATCTACAAAATCTGAACCTGTCGTTGCAAGGAAAGGATAAGCTTATTTCGGATCTTATACAGACTGTTTTTAGCTTTCAGAACAAAATACAGATTCTTCAAAGAGATATCCTGTCAAGGGAGTTTAAGCACTTTCCTCGTCTTCAGAATAGAGTTAGCTCATACTCTGATGGTGGAATTCAACTTAGAAAGCTTGGGGCATATAGAGATAGGTTACAAGGATTACTGGAAGATTTCCAAGCCAGGTTTAATGACTTGCACCAACTAAAATCCTGTTCCGCTTTTCTCATAAATCCATTCATGATAGACGTAATCAAAGATGGTTTCCAGCTTCCCATGAACATTGTTATGGAACCTTCTGCTGCTGAAATGGAGCTGTTAGAGTTACAGGAAGATCAGGGTTTGGCGATGATACACAAGTCACAATCTGTGATGGATTTCTGGAAGCTCGTGACAGAAGTAAAATATCCTCAACTTAAGAAAGCTAGTTGCCGACTTATATCCATTTTCGGTACAACCTACTGCTGTGAATCTTTGTACTCCACAATGAAGTTCATAAAATCAAAGCATCGAGCAGTAACTAGTAACCAGCACCTGACAGAACTTCTTCGCACCACAACTACTAGCTACCAACCAGATTTAAAGAAACTTGCTAGTTCAAAGGCTTCTCAGCAGAATCATAACAATTAATGTTCACTATAATTATGAGTATATATGCAGTGTGTTTCTATTCATAAATTTTACATATTTAAATATTTGTTAATTGTGTAACTGTAACGCATATATTTCTTCAATTGTGTAACTGTAACGCATATATTTCTTCAATTGTGTAACTGTAACGCATATATTTCTTCAACATACGGTTAGGGTTAAAACAATTGAAATGTTTAAATTATTAAATTCGATAACAAGTAATTTTTTAAATTAAATCACAAAAGGAATTTTTCATTGCGAGTGGGGTCGTGACCCATAGTGCTTCAATGCGGCTCTCAACAATTTTTTTTATTTTAAAAATGGCTCTCAGTTACTACAGGTCTGGCCACCCCTGCTCTAAACAGTGTG
The DNA here is from genome assembly GCA_016617855.1 of Megalonaias nervosa. NCBI lineage: Eukaryota > Metazoa > Mollusca > Bivalvia > Unionida > Unionidae > Megalonaias > Megalonaias nervosa. The sequence continues at coordinate 10,759 of JAECUM010010699.1, forward strand.
CATAATTATTATTGCAACATATTTCATTGCTTTTGATTATATCTCCCACTGTATAGCGTAGAGAGGTGTTAGTCCAGAATGTCCATAAAGATCATGGAAATAATGTATATGTGGTAAACTAAATTATCTTTTTAACTGATGTTGAGGAGTAGAAAGAACATGAAAGTTATGGCGCAGTACAATGTCTTCATACCAGTCCATTTGAATAGTGATACAGCAACACTAAAATAAGATCTATAATATCCAATACACTCTTATAGGGAATATGATTGTGCTTAAATTTTATTTTTTAAAAATTAATATCAGCTCACGATGAAAACTAGGTCACATAATTGATATTTATTGGCGCAAGTGCAAGTGCAGCGAAAATGGCGTTGTCTCCAAAGAACAAACCTTATCGCGTAGTGCCAACAGCAAAGCACAAAATAATAGTTGTTGTTGTTGTTGTAGGGCTGAACGCCATTTTTCAGCACAAGATAGGCTATACATGGCGGCCAGTATAAATGGTGGAGGAAGAACCCGGGAGAACCCGGAAAGAACCACCGACCCACGAGAAGCTATTGGCAAGCTTTCTCACATACCCACATTGGCCGAACCCGAGACTCGAACCCATGCAGACAGAGGTGAGATGGCAGTGATCAGTAACGGTGAGCGCTTTAGACCACTCGGCCACTCGGGGCCCCTCACAAAATAATAGTCTCAAATATTGGATACATCATAAATAATGGCATAAAGCTACTTTGTATCTAATTTGATACTTTCCACAGATAAGGTAGATATTTTGTCACAACGTAAACTTTTAGCAACATCAGTATCTAGAGATAATGTCAGTTTGTGAACAAGTTTGGACATGATCAAAATATTGCCAAATCTTGATTTATTGAAGAACATCATTCAAGAACATAAAAGCGGTAACTTCTTAATATCAGACATGAAAATGTATTCTCTAATGTTTCACAAGCAAAGGTCAATTTTGAGATTAATTTCAATGATAACATTGAAAGAAACAGCATAAAATCTTTAAAGAAATACGATACGAAGAAGCATAAGCCACGTACTTGATGTGGGTATATGCATAAATTGTATTGGGCTAAATTTACAATACATTTTCAGATCTTGTCAGCTTTATAAGATCAATTTTCAACGATTACACAAAGTTCGGTTGAAAACAACACAATGATATAGAGTAGCTATAGCAACGTCAGCCATAGGAATAGCAAACTTTAACAAACCGAAACCATTCCCACGCTTTTATGGACTTAACAAAAGAAATGATCCAGAATGTCGAGCTGTTGTAGCAGGGTCAGCTATAAAAGTAGCAAACTTCGAGAATCTGAAATTATTCCTACACTTGTAAGGACTGAAGAATGGAAATAAAGTTGCAAATTGCTGCAAGCATGTGTTCTTGTTGTACGTGAAAGTGTTATTTGTTTGTTAAATATCTGCAAGACGCTTTTCCAAGCAGTCTATGATGAATGTTGTTTTTAAGTTTGTGGGGTATTTTCTTCTGTTTTGTTTTAAATACTAACAAATATCAGTATTTACGAAATGTTTACTTAGATTAGAAATGTAAAGTTGCTTACACATATGTGAATCAATCTTGGGAATAAATTTGAGGGGACAACAAGAAAATAAAACACGGAGAATTGACAGATGTCTTTAATGAACAGTCTACATACTGAAGCGCACAATCAAACAAAAAGAAGATTCAGACAGAAGGGTTTGTGTTAGTCACGTGGATGGCCAATGACAGTCAATAATTGTCGTCATGCCAGAATATGAAACAGACAACAGTAGATGCAGACACGTTGCTTTTGTACTGTGCAATATTTTAGAAATACTGTTGGTTTCCAAAAATGAACACTTACGTTGAAGATAAAACGCTCAAGAAGACAGTATCGTTTGGGAAGAATTTAATAGCAGGAACGCTAAGGATATGCTGGTATAGGAGTCACTTTATATTTTTTTCTACTTACGCAGACAAAAAGGTATACTTAGAAAAGGATTAGTATTACTCTAAAGACACTAATATAAACGACTTTATATAAAATGAAAGCAGAAAACGGGCTGACATTTATCCGAAGCTAACTAATGGCTAAAATCATCATACATCAATAAAACGGGATTCCAAGTCAAACAAACGAAAATGTATTAAAGTGTGGACCAGTCTATCTGGTTTCTTGACAGCAAATACCATTGGAATGTCTAAAGTAAAACAGAATTTGAATACAAAGCAAAATATTTAACATCAGCCACAGAAGTTGTGGTGTTCCATTTGTTTACAAACTGATGACTGTTCCGACATGTTGCGAGAATCTTTGTCGGACAAGAGTTATCTCGACACGGCAAAACATAGTGACGTGTATAAAGTTGAAAATATCTTGACAGGCAAACAAAGGAACGATGCAACTTATGTACTCGTGAAATTAAAAGAATATGATAAGTTTAGGAGCTGGCTAAAAACACTGGGATTAAATAAATGACATCAATTAAACACGATTGAAGACGAATGCATCTACAGCAGTATTTAGGAGCATAAAAACTGATTTAAAAAAAGAATTCTGATTTTCTAGACTGTAATCGACTTGGCAAGCAGTTGAGCTTCGGATCAAGGAATTAAAACATGAAGGGCATAAAAATCTGTGTTGATCAAAAAACCGGAGGAAAAAAAGAAAGTACGTATAGAAACATCGCCAGTAAACATTACAATGTTACGCCTGGAAAATTCAATGAGGCAACTACGATGTGGGCAATGTTTTAAGATGATAATAAATAAATTACGCAAAAATATGAAGTCTATTCTATGTCTAACATTCCACTCATCAGACGAAAATCAATTAAAATCTAATATAATATAAGTCTACAAGCTATCGTGGAACCATTGAACGAATTAAACATAATTAAGATCGTATAATGTTATTGAAATTATGGAAACATTTAAGTTTTTCACGATTTTTATGCAAAAACTGTAAAGCCATCGAGCAGACTACATCAATAATTATGCATTTTTGGACAAAATCTTTACAATGGATAAATTTACTGTATCAATAAAACCTTCTGTTGCAAAGAATTCCCAGCAAATTAACCAAAATCATAAAAGATGTTAATTGTCGCTATAACCAATTATATGGAACTACTATAAAAGTGTGTGTGTGTGTGTGTGTGTGTGTGTGTGTGTGTGTGTGTGTAACGTTTTAAGGTACCTCAGGACAATACTCGCACTGTGGTGTCAACCAAACTTACAGTTCGAACGAAGTTTAAAAATGAAGAATTGTAACGGAACTAAACACTTCCAAACAAATGTGGATATGAAGTACAACAAGGTACAATATAAAACACTCAAGATGTGAAAATTAAATGTAACACGTGTAAAATCCTTAAAACATGGTCCATGTTTGCTATTTAAACCGCATAAAGTCCAAGAGTTTGCATTAAAATACTTCTATCTCACAGGGTGAAACTCGACGCATACGACAAAAGTGTGTTCCACTGTCAATGAACACTGTTGTGGCATGCACTCTGGTTGACTTGGTCCTTCAGGAGGCATGCCTGAATAAGGTCTCTGTAACCTGATCACAGTCTGCATAATACCGCCTTATCTTTGCATTTTGTTCTCTAAGAGGAATGCCACTCTCCAATTGTGAGATTTATGTTCTGAAGTTTATAGCTGATCAATATTGATTTTTATCAGAATTTACTGTTTACCTGTATCATATATGCTTTTGTACCAGTCCTGGTGACTTTAGGTTATCTTTAAGCATTGGGACAAAACAGCAGAAGCAGCTGCGAAGCCTAAGTCCAACGACATCTATAGGAGAATCAGGAAAAGGTTGACTAATATGGAACAAAACTTTGCACCCAGTCCTCCCGTTTAGCAGAATAGATTTATTAATAGCATAGCCCCATATCGTTACCATACGTCGCTACATAGACGGTTGAAAAGATGGAGACAAGGTTACAGCTACCGTTGCAATAGACAATGGTGCGTCATCGAGCCAGTTACAGAGTAAAACCTCAATTTTCATCGCAAAAATTTTGAATTACACTGAAACATCTCAAACACAAACGTAGTCCTCTTTTCGGATGACGTTTCGATATAGACGGCCTTGCAAACTTTAAATTTAATAACCTAATAATATCCCAAATCTTAAAGAAACATGAATTACTCATACAATCTGGAAAAAAATATTCAGTACTGTTGGCTGCCTAGTCTTATTGGCATTAAGTTTAACGAGAGTACCAACAAAGCAGTCAAACCTGCCCTGCAGTTGTTTGCTTCGGAATGGAAGGTTTCTTTGTATGCACTGACTTCGAACTTTACATAAATTATGTCCATCATACTTAGCCAAATATCCTGAATGAAAACTCGGCAAACAAGCTTCGTAATTGCATACCTCATACAGAAAAATCTCAGAAATGTGCTAGTATTGTGCTTATGACGTATAGGAAACACATGATTCACGTATACCTGCACAAGAGTGCATAATCTGCCACTGTCCACACATTCGAACGCATTCTTGTCGAGCATATCGACTTCCACTATGTAAAACACGTATTTGTTGGGGTTTTTTTTTATGTGAACTCAGTTACGACGCTCTGTAATTATGTATCACAGGAGACAAGCTTCGATTTATTTTTGTTGCAGAATGCGGATCATATGACACATGTTGGCTGTTTATTTTAAATATTAGATAAGGTAGATGCATTTTTTTCAGTCTGAATTTTCCTTACATTATTTATGCAACTTTATCCAATTCATTGTAAAATTCTTCAAAACAGTTTTATCCTCTGTAAAACATTTGCATCTTTTAGATTAAATTAATATTTGCACACTGATGGAGTCTATTTTTATTGTGTATTGGTTCACATTGCTTCTAATATGATTATCAAGGATATTTTGTCACCATAGGTCATCTGCCTCCGGCTAACCTCGCCAGACACAAATTGATCCTGTGATTTACACACCGTCATCCACGATGTGTTCCGAAGAGAGATCATTTAGTGGGCAACATATTGAAACTACATAATCTTCGAAATGATGCTATTTTAGTGCCTTTGTTACGATGATTCGTTTAATAGCACAACAAATAACATACGGAGCTCTAACTTTGTGTTTATAGTTTCTAAACTTTACAAGTAATACTCCATCATTTTTTCCCGTGTACTGAAAAATTTGAATAAGTGTTTTGCATATTTACTAATGGCCGTATACCCCTGTTTATCTATTATGACATCAATATTACAAACATTTTAATACCATACCATGGTAATGGTACTTTCTAATATTAGAATCATCAGGACCAACATTGTTTAAAAACAAACTGATTAGCATATGAACATGTCGTTGACTATCTATTTTAGCTATTCTGATGTCACTTAATGCAGCTATTAGGACAGAATTTTTGAGTAAAAGTATTAAGATTGAAATTTTCTCTAAATTGTATTAAAAGCAATTTTTCATTAAATTATATTGAAAATAATTTTCCACTAAAATATATTGAGATTAATTTTATCTATTCCTGTACTACAACCGTATACTATTTTAATAAAGACTGTGCCTTTACGAGCAAGTGCAAAAACCCATTTCTCTTATATCCAAAAGTCAGCAAATTTTAGACGTGGTGGGAAGTTCCTGAACAGGCAAATTGCTAAATTACTAATGGAAGAGTAAGCTAGATGATTCACACGGTTTTTGAAACGAATAGCCGATGCATCATAATTCTCCATGGGAAAGGAAGAGAGGCTCGTTCTGATTCGAAATGAACGAACACAAGTATCAAGAATGGTCGTGAAGATACGTTCAAAACTGCGTATAAATTGAAAACAAGCTTGCGCAAAATCAGTTCGTTCACCGAAGAATCAGGGGACTGTCTTTTCTTACAGCAACTCCGTACCTCTTGCATTTCCATTTTCTCTCTCTCTCTCTCTCTCTCTCTCTCTCTCTCTCTCTGTGTGACCATGGACAAAGACATTTCTTAAATTTGAGTATTCCCTTCTCATAGCAGGAAATGAGAAGAAGGTTATAATACAAAATCATCATAACACAGCTGTTTCATAAACATTTCCTATTATCTTATTTTCAAAGATTGTAATATCTTCTATTGTAAACGGATATAGTTGAAATCAGTATCGGTATCTAATTAAATTGTATTTTGATGGTTTCCGAGGATACCTTTTCGGAGTATGTAAATTGATTCCACAGCATGGAAGAACACATTTATTGTCTGTAATGTTTAAGTTAATGGAAGATTTTTGTTGTCCTTAACTCAGTCATGGTAAATCTAGAACTTTCCCGTTCTTACTAATATGCAACATGCTTGCTGGTCTAAACGAGAAGTAGTAGATATATCATGACCGGTTCTGCAAGTTCGGCCTGATATACCGGCTAGAAGAAATTACGTTATTATTCAGGCGGCGAAAGTGTTGACACAATCAATGTAGGCACAAAGAACTTTCCGATAACAGGCTTGAGACAGATTTTATTTTTAAAACTTCGCTGCAGTTGATTTTCTTTCCTTTTTCTCGAAACGATAATTGAAAAATCTGTGTTAGATTAATCTGTTTGATTAATAGAAATTTTGAACACAATTATGTACACAGACGGCAAGAATAGACGGCGTGAAATATTATGAAAACTCTAGAAAAGCAACACAAGGCAATTCTTTCCATAAAAACAAATATTTCCCGAAAAACCAATGAAAGACGTTATTATAAAAAACCAACGAAAATTCCCCACATTGTGGAGAAAGTGCTCAGATCGTACTGATGATATTTTCTTTAGTGTTCTTGTTTAGACACAAAGGTCATTCGTGTAATTTAAGAGAACTGTATCGATAGAAAAGCGGCAGCCATCAGTCAAATTATTAATCCCATTTTGTAACACTTTACTATACCTGCCACGTTTCAAACACTGAGATGAAATCTTTTATACACATTCTTTCTGTCAGTGAAGTGAATGCTTGTCTGATTCAATGAAACAATGGGGTGGTGCACGTTTGCAACACTTTAATTTAGGTTTTGTTTCTGACATTTGAGAAGGAAACGAAAAATAAATTATTAAAGATTAGACAAGAAGGTTGCGCTTGCAGGGGCAGTTAGAAACCTATATTTCGCCCTATATGCAATATATAAAAAATAAGGACAAGAAAACAAACAAGAAAAAACATACCTTCCCGCGCTCTACAGATTTCCTGTGCCGCCTTCTCTGTAACAAAATATAAAACCTTCATATATGAGTTACATGTTATTTGATTTACTTTTCTTTCTCAAAGAGAATATTGGTGTGTGTGTGTGTGTGTGTGTGTGTGTGTGTGTGTGTGTGTGTGAGAGAGAGAGAGAGAGAGAGAGAGAGAGATTTGGATTTTTAACGTAGTTTTAACAATTTTTCAGTCATATCGCTACGATGTCTGCAGTGTGGCAGTTTATAGTGATGTCTAGCACTGGGGCATCATGCCGCAGACATGTAGCACGATGTCCCACCCAGTCACATTATCATGACACAAGGCCGACCAGTCCTAATACTAATCTCTTAATGCTGAGCGCCAACCGAGGCAGCTGTGAGTACCATTTGTAGAAGTCTTTGGTATGACTCGGCCGGAATTTGAACCCTCAACCTCCCGTATCCGAGGCGTATGCTCTAACCACTAGGCCACCGGAGCAGAAGATTGGAAAATCTTTTGGCTTAAAGCTTGCTTGTACGCGTTTTATTGCTAAAGTTCACGGACATCTTTACATATTGTCACAGAAATGTATAAATATTGAATATAACACAGAAGATGATACTAGTAAACTTTAAATAATTCAGTGTCGTGTTAGACCCTCAGCAATTATGGTATATATTTGAGTTTCATCCATACTTGGTGCATAAAGGTGAAGATATTTGGAATACAAGGATAAGATGCCTGCATGAATCTACAAAAAAGTACGATAATTAGTTGCAGTACCCTTTTTACACTACATCCAGTCATCTAACGGAATCTCCTAATTACTGTCATTACATGACTTGTAGGCAAATACTTCTTTCTAAAAATGCCTGTAGATAACCTTTTTCCCCCCACAACAAAAAATATTGTACTGGACTTATGTCTGAAACTGCATTCCTGCTGAATGATCTGGATCAAGTTAGGTTGGCAGTCAACATCTTCCAACATAAAAAACCTCGTAATTTATGACATGCTTTTATTGGATCCAAATTTAATCTTAACCTATCATACCATATGGAAGTATGGCATAATAAATGACCTGTTCAACCTAGGTCAAAGGGTACGTCTGCCATTTGTGACAGATAGAAACTTCGGAGTTTCGGTAGGGAGCACACTTTCTAAAATTATTCCCTCGAGATGAGTGTACCTCAGGCAGCATTGTCAGTCACCCTGTTCAGCATTAAAATTAACAAACGGTTCGAATGATGGAGATAAAGTTGGTGTTGCCATAGCGACACCCTATAGCACCATCTCGAACCGATTACCGGATAAAGCCTCAAGTTTCAGTGCAGAAATTACAATATTACTCAAAGTTTTGAACTAAAGGTTCCCGCGCAATCTGGAAAAAGTATTATATATTGTCAAGTCACAGAGTAATGAATGGGCAGATAGAGCAGCCACAATTGTCATACAGTCAAATATTTCCGATTTGATGATTCCATATACTGATTGGGAATGTTGTGTTCATCAGCATGTTCGTCATATTTGGCAAGGCATGAGGAATAAAAATTCCAGAAACTTAAAAATATTAAACCCACTATATGAGTGATTTCCCTCGCATAGAACAAATCGCAGAGATGATGTGGTGTTTTGAGGATCGCGTATTGGACACACATACCTGACTCGCTGATACCTGATGAAGGGTGAACCATGACCGGGTTATGTACTCTGCCAGTAGAGCACTTTCTGGTAGAGTTTGGCTCTTACACCCTATGAGACAGGGGTATCTGGGGTGAACTGCCTGAAGAAACTGTACGATGACGTACCAGCCATTAAAGTTTTGGGAAGTTTAAATGGATAGAGATAAATTAAAGAAATAAAAATAATGTTTTCGGGACATTAAACGTGTTACCTTTATCTGTTATTTCTTTATATATTTTACAGAATTTATATATATACATAATTTGTTTTGGCACTACTTGACCACTTTTGTGCTGTGATACTGTAAAACACCTTTGTGATCTTCACCTTTTCCCATCAGATAGAAACTTTCTTATTCGATCATATTCTGCATACTGCAAAAACAATGCCTTTGAAGGAGTATAGAAGTGTATAGTGTTATATCGTCATGTCTTTTGCGTTAAAAACAGAAAACAACACACGTTATCACCGAACATTCCATGCAATCACGGACAGAGGGTTGGCAAAATGTATGTATATAAGTATGTATGAGTATATGTATTAGGGTTTAACGGCACTTCAGAACGAATTTGACTTTATGCTCCAAGTAACAGTAAAGGTCTACAGATGTAAAAATAAATTTCAGAAAAGCTTTAAAAAGATACACTCACGAAAATAAATGTAAACGTAAATTACTACAAGAAAAAAAGGGAAAGATTCATGTTAAAAATGTTTTCAAAAGAATTCTTACAATATATCGGCAAATGTTTTCATTTAATCCATGTTTTCTCAAACATTCCAAAATTTTCCCTGGTGAAACATAAAAATAAGGATGTTTTAATGAGTAAACATCACAAACATTCTGTCTCACAAGGTAAAAGTCGAAGTATTTTATGTAAATTCAAGGACAAATCTTGAAGGAGATGTAATTTTCTCAAACAATTTATTGCGCTTTACCGAAATGTATACATCTTAAATGCCACATTCTCATATTTTTACATGTTTACGCTCAAAGGTATATTTATCAGGAAGGCAAACGATTCCCGAAGTTGAGAACTGAGCGAACCCAAGTCAATTGGTGCTAACCAAAAGTAATATTCGAAATTGTAAAAATCACGTGTAGGAAAACTCTTGGAAGTTGAACCCTTCCAAATAAATGTAAACATGAAGTACAAGATAGAATATAACGCATCAGTAAAAACCTTCCAAATAAATGAAAATATGAAAACAAGTTAAAGTATAAAAGACAAACATGTTAAAATGCTCTAAAAGTGCGCAAAATAAAATATTAAGGGAACACAGTTCTTAAAGCAAACGGCCATAATTTGTCGTACATACTTCATTTTGTTTCAGAATCGGGAAGGACATCGTTATAGAAAAGTCTTCATCGAGTGTGCAACAAAAATAACTTTCGTCTGTATGCATGCATGTATGTATGTATGTATGTATGTATGTATGTATGTATGTATGTATTCGCTAGTTTGTTTGTTAGTGTACAGCTTTTTTCGAGTGCGTGTTTCTTTTCTTCCTTTTTGTTACCTGAGCAGAAATTAAAGCAGTCCATGTCTTTAGTGCATATATCGTTTTCATAGCGACATGTCGCACATCCCTGTTTTGTTTCATCGCAGAATTCCTCATTGATTATACAAGTAGATCCATAACAGTTGACGACCGATGGCGCTCGGGTCTGCTCCAAATTTCTGCTGGTTACTTCCGACCGAATCAGCCGTAAAGGCTCATGGGCTTTCTGGTTCAAAGGATGGAAGACCAAAGGTTGGACAGACGTAGTTTTTGCGACTAACAGGAAAAAATATATGACCTGGATGTGGGCTGGAAAAGATTGTGTTCACTTGTTATTTTTCAAATTTCCGTTTGTAAATTTAGTATATTTAACAGTTTCCATATGGACGTTTACCCGCATTAGTCTTTATTCTAAATAATATAAAACACTCGTTTCTAATTTTGTTCATCTTTTCTCTTTTCTTGGGGCGGAAGGGGGGGGGGCAGATTCTTAGTTTCTCATCTTTGTCTTGGGTAACAAAAGCGTTCTGAATCGACCATTCTTATCATCTGCTACAACAAAACACAATAGCCGCTCATTCGGTGATGTCAAAAAAGGTATATAAAAGTTGGCAGAGAGACTTTGATGGGCAGGGAAATGGGCCCAAAATAAGTTGGTTTACTTTGCCCATGATAATAAAAAAAAATATTTACTATAGTACAGGGGGTGCAACCCATTATTTGCTGTTTCGAATCCAATTATTTTCACAGTAGTAAGTTCCCCTATACTGTTTTCCACCTATCTGTGTCCTTATAACGATTTACTTGTTGACACCGCTTTTTGTTCTTGCGGTCTTGTTGAAACCACCATACATTTCTTCATTTTCCATAACAAGTATAGTGAGCAACGAACGAACTTTATGAACAAAACTACTCTCAGTGCCATATCCAACTGATCGATTTACTGCTTTGGGGAAAGACAGAAATATAGAATTCTACAACATGTATGCAAATATATAACCGATCCCGTATGATTTCAATAACTTACTCAACTCGTGAATGTTGTCTCTCTCTCTCTCTCTCTCTCTCTCTCTCTCTCTCTCTCTCTCTCTCTCTCTCTCTCTCTCATCACCATTGTCATCACTTTTGTCATGCTGAAATATGTTGTAATACTTGTACTATGTAAGGAAGGGGTAATTTAAGTTGTTAGCACTTGTGCCCAATCCCATGGTAACAAATCTACGACAATAAAATATGTTTAAGCCAATGGTTTTCTTCCGAGCCCAATTACGCAGTGTTGAAGCATTAATCTTTATAATAATTATACACTTTCATCTACATTAATCTAAACTTGGCAGACTGGGGCTCGATAGGAAAAAATGTGTCAGTAACAAATAATGTACACTTCGCAGTTAATATTTGATTAATTTTGGAGGAGAAAAACAAATGGCTGAAATAAAATTGATTTTAGCATGAATATTTTTTTTTCCAAGGCAAAGTACTTGTTTCTATCAGTAAAAGGTGGAAGCTAGTTATAACACCCACCCCTAGTCCCTAAACCTCCACAATGGCGCCAGGTAGACAAGACACGAAGCAACTGAGAAACCTCACGTAAAAGGGGCCATTAAAAATCAGTAAGGTACTTAAAACATACAAAGGGGAAAGGTTTGGAATGTCTCCTTTATAGTGGTTAAGCTGCCAGTGATTAAGGGAGCAGACGGTATTATAAAATTAGAAAGGAATCATAAAGGGATCAGATTGAGAACCACAACAGCTAGCCGCCTTGTGCTAATTGTGAGTACTGGTAGAAACACATATGTAAGACTTTAAGAAATTAACATGGTACAACATTACGGATTACTCAATGCGGAACGGATCCTCAAAATACTTAACAAATATCAACCTAAATAGGACAGGGTGCTATCATTCGTTTGCCTTTATAACCGATAAAAACCAGTGCCTATCCTATAAGGTATAGAGTATATACTGAACAGGTTTTACGACATACTGTGCAAGAATGATCGTCATGGCAAAGATCAAGAACTACTTACTGAGATCCATATTTAGATTTTCAGCATAGAACGGCCTGATTTTTTCCAATATGTCAGAATCAATGCTCAAGGTCAGAAAAACAAACTACAAAAGAATGCAGGTATGCAGTAAATAAGTTACTAAACATGTCAATGCAGGACTAATAGTTTCTTGTTTCGTTTTAGACTGATAGGAAGAAAAGGATATCGTAAAGGTTCATACGTTTCAACAGCTTCACCACATGAAGGCGCTATTCTTGCGTCAGTTAAATGATGTTTACAACACTACCCTCTCGAACCCCCAAAGATTAATGTTTGTTTGGTGAATGTTAAATCTGGCGTTAAACGCATAAATAAAATATAATCTGACTAATCATAAATAAAATATAATCTGACTAATACGTGCCGGCGTAATGTCTCTGTGCATGTATTTTAAAACTGAAGTGTATGTACCATTTACATTATTTTAGTGACAGATTTACAGGGAAGCATCGTCACTTACTTTTTTTTTATTGTGGTTGGTTTAACTGTGGTTGGTTTAATGTTGTAACGACTCAAGGTTTTAAATATGTAACATAATGAAAGTGAAACCAACAATTTAAGTAAAAACCATCATGCAATTTCTTTTCCTAGAATGCAAAAAGAACGTTCCTAAGACAGTATTTTGAATTTTATTTTAAAAATCCTAAATGTCCTATCACACGTACAAAAATATAGAATGTTCCGAATGAATTCCCCTTGTATGGCCTGATATACCAATTGTCTTCAATGCCAATGATGCAATCCAGAATCTCTTTGAATAAATCCACGAAATCCAATGTAAGGTATTAATCCAGCAGTCAAACAGGACTTTAGTAGTTCCAATGAATATTTTAAATCAATAATTCCCCTTGATTTATTGCAGATTTCAACAACACAACAGTAAACTCTGATCACCAAATGGATTCCCACAGCCTGATCTAAAACAGGAATGAATTATGTGTTTATCAATTCCTTTTTTGTACATTCCAACGTTAAAACATAATGTAATTGTAAACAAGACTGACCTTGAACTCAATTCTAGAAAACAACTTGTTTACAACTTACAATCATGGACAAAGTTAGCCATGTAAACATTCTGTTTACAAATTACAATCAGGGACAAAACGTTAAGCACACAATACGAATTAAATATACATACCAATTTGCAAGCACTACTTAAATATCTATTTATCTGATTTTGGACTAGTGACTTTTGCATTGCCAACCAACGCGTTTCAATGGACATCCACCAGAAAGGTTCTAAACTGAACTGGATATATTGACATTCACTAATATATTTAAGTTGTTTCGTAAAAAAAAAGTTAAATTGTGATAAGCATGAAGTTTCTAACCAGAAAATTTAAATTCTACTCTCTCTCTCTCTCTCTCTCTCTCTCTCTCTCTCTCTCACACACACACACACACACACACACACACACACACGCACGTACACATATATTTATCGATACATTTGTAGGTGATAGTAATTGGAATATCATACTATAATCTGGAATGAATTTGCTATAGGCTTGGACAGATTTCTTGTTTGGGGTTCGTTTGTAGGCATTCATGATACTAGAGCGTCATCAGCGCTGACACATTTTTTTGAAAAGTTTTATTCATCCTAATAGGAGAGAAGAAGGAAGTAGGAGGAAAGATAAGGAAAGAAGAAAAATAATATAAGCCTACCTATGGAACTACAAATCCGAATAGCACACATAAGGGCATATGTACTTCCTAAATAGCAAAAGAAAACAATTCCAAAAATGATTTCGCCACTGTGGTGATTAAAGTGGTATCGTCACTGTGTCGGTATCGTTTCTCTGCCACTGATATATTTCAGTGTCTCATTATGAAATATATAATAAATATCTACAACTGTAAAAATATTTGTTGAGCCATATCATTTTCAGAAAAGATGGCTTACAGCAAAATTAAATGCAAAATCATAATTCGAATTGGACGCAATTTTCAAGATAGCAGCGTCCCATACGAGGCAAATTTTTGCACAAAATTTTATTTTAGGCACTACTTCCCCGCTACTTCCCCAGCAAATACACATAGCAATGATTGTTTATGTCGGCTTGTTATCTTGTTGTAGCGGCTATGATTTCTTCAAACACTTAAACCGAAAGTTGAGATTTGCTGAGATATAGAACAACTACCACAACATTTAAAGCTCGAGACTTATATTGTTGTGATTCCTAAAGTCATTTTGCCTCTCTCGGTTTATTGTTAATTCCAAAAGAAGCCGACCCCATTTTACAGCTGTTCGATTTTCCCTATATCCACTGTTTTTCAACTAAATATTTCCGCTCTCTGCTTCAGGTTTTTGTTTCTTAACATTAAACATGATCTCTGAAACGTGACAGATATTTCAACCGTTTTGTGTATTCATAAGAGTTAAGTGTTGACAAAGGTTTACTTTTCCGGACAAATTTATATCAGTATCGAGTCCGTGAACCCGCCTTCCTACAGAACCATCAGCAAGGATGAAGTGATCAATGTACAAATTAGACTTGGTGATACTTATATAACCCACACTTACATATTAAAGGGTGGATCCGAATGCGTTTCTTGCAACGAACCTTTTACCGAGAAACGCTTTCTTATAGACTGTTTCGATTTACAACCTACACGCGGTCGTTTGTAGAATGTTCAGTATACGAAGGAACTTATTGATACAGTAAATGTGTTTTGTATTTTACATTTCTTGACTGGAGTTAAAATTTATTCTAAAATAAGCTTGTGTATAACCGATTTCCCTTAAGTATTTTAACGAACATGTGTATTGTCAATCACCCCATATATTTTTATTATCTAATTACACTTTATACTTATCATTTACGCTACCTGTTGACCGGGAACTTTCATATATTATTTCCATGCTTTTGCTTGGGGTTTTTATGGGTGTAGCATTCGTTGATCGTGATCGTGCTTTTGTGTGAAGGTTTACTTTTGTTATTGTTTCTGACAACCACCATTGTACATTCACAAGGAAATAAAAATATCATTAATAAGTTTACTTAAATTCACAACAAATATGAAGCAATTGCGTGAAGAAACGTATGATACAGACGAAAGCATAAGGTGCTTGCGAGGTAAAGCAGTAAGGATGAATGATGAAAAGAAAACTAATGTTCCTCCACACAAAAAGAAACTATCATGTACATATAAAGGTCAGTTATAATGTGAGTTTCCTTTTTAAGTAGATGTCTTTAAGACAGACTTTTACTTTATGTGTTCGAATGTCTTTATCTTCTAAACCAAGATTTCTCACTTCAGTCTAAAATGTAAGATTGTATGTAGAAATACTGGTGTACTATTTCAAGCGAGGTTCTCTAAGTGTTGTTTCTCATTCGATTTTGACCATTCTTCTTGAACGACTATGTGACGTCTTTTGACATCTGTATTATCGTCGCCACTCGAAACTTCAATGAATGGTGTTTCCTCATCATCCTTATCTCTCACCACTTCATTGAAAGGTATTTCCTGGTCAACCTTATCTCTCACCTCTTCATGGAATGGTATTTTCTGGTCATCGTCACCTGTAACAGCAAGTCTCGTTCCTGTCTGAATCTTTGCCTGTCGCTGTCGGAATAACAACACACCAAAAACAATGTTGACACACAAGCTGGCTATGAAGAACACCAGGACAATTATGAACAGGAGTGAAGTCCGGGCAGAGTTTGAATTTTCTTCTTGGTTGATGTCTTTAAAAAAGACAAGAAAGCGAAATAGTGTGTGCTATGCTTGTTGTTGATCTAACTACGAATATACTAAGAGCAAAGAACATTTAGTCATGTAGCAGTAGACATGGTAGTACTAATGGGATTTTATAACATGCACAAATGGAAAGAAATAAGAAGAATCAGCAGGGAGAAATAACGTTTTGGTCTGTAGACTCTCAAGCAGTCCAACGGGTGTTTCTAATTTTGAGGTACATTGTTAACATTTTCGACTCATGAGTGCTGATTAAACCATCGAAAAACCAGTCTCGTAGAAACGAGATTTGACATTCTTTGATAAATATTTAACTGGCATAGATGTATGCGAGAGTCCATACTGATGGACAGTAATCTTCATTCACGTTCTATTTATATTTCAAGCGAGAACCACATGTTTTGGTATAATAACGGTTATTTTATACTTCGTCGCATGAAATTATTGTAACTTTATTCTAAATGATAGCAATAGACTTTTTTGCGCGTGAATTAAAGTCGATTTTCAAGAATATAAGCTTTGTTTTCATTTAGATATAATGAGAATAAAGAAATATTACCACGTCTCTCTTGCAGTACTTGATCGATTCCTTTCTCTGAAATCATAAGAAAGGGTAAGGAGCATTTAAGTATACATAAATATTCGTCATACTGTAACACGAGTTACCATCTTCAGGTTTCATTTTTGTGATTGTATGTATAATTGGGCCTCAGGATCACTTCCTTTATCCAGAGACTTGAATAAATGTTTATTTGAAGCGAACTATCAACGTGTTACATGGAAATAATAGAATAAAGGATACAGTAAAGCATATATTAAGAGACTACCTAAACAGCGATACAGTGGTATCTGGAGATTACGAGATTACCTGAACAGCGATACAGTGGTATCTGAAGATTACGAGACTACCTAAACAGCGATACAGTGGTATCTGGAGATTACGAGAATACCTAAACAGCGATACAGTGGTATCTGGAGATTACGAGAATACCTAAACAGCGATACAGTGGTATCTGGAGATTACGAGATTACCTGAACAGCGATACAGTGGTATCTGAAGATTACGAGATTACCTGAACAGCGATACAGTGGTATCTGAAGATTACGAGACTACCTAAACAGCGATACAGTGGTATCTGGAGATTACGAAAATACCTAAACAGCGATACAGTGGTATCTGAAGATTACGAGAATACCTAAACAGCGATACAGTGGTATCTGGAGATTACGAGAATACCTAAACAGCGATGCAGTGGTATCTGAAAATTACGAGAATACCTAAGCAACGATACAGTGGTATCTGAAGATTACGAGAATACCTAAACAGCGATACAGTGGTATATGAAGATTACGAGAATACCTAAACAACGATACAGTGGTATCTGAAGATTACGAGACTACCTAAACAGTGGTATCTGAAGACATGTAGTATTTTAATACATGTTTCACTTTTTGTCCGGTTTGTTCGCTTTCGCGTGTCTTTGATTCGACCATTTGCTATCTGTATTTTTGGATGGCTGGGGTGGAAGTGACAGAGGTTTCCGTCGTAAAAGCTACAGAACAACTAGTTTTCTATATTAACCATTATGTACCATTTCGTGTTTTCTTTGTGTGTGATCTCAAAGTTATACACTTCAAACATGAATAATATTCTACACGTTTGAATGTACAAATTTATGGTCCAAGATTTAGTTCCATTATGACCTTACCGCCTGCAACGGCCAAGTCTAAAGTATACAATTATATTTCTTTTAAAAGAGAGTCTCTTATAAGGAGGTGGTCTTTAACACAGGCTGATCTGCATTTGAAATTTAATCACTAAGCAGGGGTGCTCACGTAAAAAGAATTATACGAAAAATAGTATCGCGTCTCCAGTTTACTCTTGTGACTTTATCTTCAGCTTACTCGAAGCACCTGGGCTAAGACAAGGTACTACCAGTTTTAATTCGTTAGCATTCAACATTCCTATGTCATAGCGATTGGATATTGTGATATCATCCGCCTGTCCATATGTTCGTCCATTCATCTTTCTTTTGCCCCTGTTTAGTGCCAATATATTTTATATGCTTTTGGATAAAATTTTATGGATACACACATAGCAGGGAGGAAACAATACATATGACTTTGACTCTTGGTCTTAGTCTGACTGAGACTAACGGAATGAGAAAGGCGAGACTGCAAAAGAAAGAAAAAACTCGTAGCGGTTTGCAAAGGCAAGTGATCAAAGTTGTCATAGTTTTCGTGATATTAATCATTACACATTTTTGTCAGAGATGGCTGTGTATGACTAAATTCATTATAATGACGGCTTTCAAAACCTTACATACGTAACTTTTTGATGTTCCCTGCTCAACATTTTTAAAGTGTTATGGAGTGGCTTCTCTTACCTATGCAATATGAAAGGCAGTCCAGATGTGGAGTACAGTTATGCTGTGTGTATTGACACGTAAGGCATTTATTTTGGCTTTTATCACAATATTCTTCATTCTGCACGCACCATCTGCCGTTACAGTAAAGGCTCTGGTTCGCTGCACTTGAATCACCGCTCACTTGTGCAATAGAGATGACGTAGCACAAAACAAAAACGGCTGAAATGAAGGATGTTATTTTAACAGATACAATGTAAAAAATATAAATATTCATATGGGACAAATTATTCTTTGATAATCGTTAAAATTCTCCAATTATACAATAATATATTTTAATTTTAGTAGAACATTAAATTAAGGATACGCACATTTATTTCCTTAGCACTGTAAAGCGACTGAGGGATGTAAAAATATCATGGAAGTTATTTACAAAAGACGCTTTCATGGCCTACTTACCCGATATAAGATATAAGATAAGGTGAACCCTGCATAGCGTTTTTCGACTAACTACACAGAGCGCATGTGTAATATAACCCGTCTTTCACCCTATTAAAAACATTTGACTTGCCAATTACAAGAATAACTTTGCACTGACATTTTAGTCGTCCTTTTCTGTAGGACACTATCTTTTCTTCTTCGAGTCATATCATTGAAACTATATTATATTTTTCTTTATCTGACACACTTTAGAATACCAGTCTAAATTGTATTCCCCCACCGGACCACCTTTCTTATAACTGAGTGTCGTTCGTAGGTTTGTGTGTGTGTGTGTGTGTGTGTGTGTGTGTGTGTGTGTGTGTGTGTTACGCGAGGAAAAGGCTTTTGAAGATTATGCCACGCGAGTTCAGCACCTTCACACATAACAGACTTTAAGAAATGAACATATTACAACACAAAATGTAACTCTTCCATACAGACGGGTTTCTTAAAATACGTAACAGGTGGAAATCCTAAGCAGGGCCAGGTGTGATCATTAGTTTTCACTTTTTCTGAAAGAGACAAGTACTAATGCTCCAAGGCTGAGAGAGAAAACTGAAACAATTTTAACAATATTTCGAACAAAAAAAAAACACAACTTACTGAGATCCATATCGATGTTTGCAACATCGAACTGCCCGATTCGTGAAAAACGTGACCCTCAAAATATTTAAAATATCAATAACAAACGTCCTTGACAAAAACTATAAAAGAATGCCAACTCATATTATTGCGCAGTTATGCAGTCGATAACCTACCACATACATATCAGTGAGCAGCAGAGAGGGTGGACCCTACAACTTTTTAGAGACCTTATTTTTTTTTAAATTAAGGGTTCCTACGAAGGTTGAAAAAAAAGTTTTTGTCTTAATAATGAAAACTTCTCTAATTGACCAGATTTTTTCACGTACTGGTCACATACGTTTGTCGTCCACCCTCTCTGCTGCTATGGCTTTTATCCAAAAATTGTATCAAGTCCGTTACGATATCTTGACCTAGGATCATGTAAATTTATTGCTACAAAATCAAAGGGAGCAGCTTGTGCTTTTGAAAAGAAATTTTTAAATTTATTCATGTCCATGTCCCCAGAACACCAAGTATAATAAATATTTTGCAGCGTATGATTATCAACTCCGTTGAACACAACTAAAATGTTACAGTTATCCCTGATCACTTTTGGAATTTGTGTATAACGCTGTGTAACATAAATCACGTCTGTGTTTTTATGTCTACCTCGTGAAAATATTCTAGCTGGATTTGATTGTTTGTCCAGCATAACATCATCATACACTACTAAATTATTAATGAATCCATCTAGGTCATCTACAGGTAGAGCTTCATCAATATCAGTAATAAAGTCTATGATATTGTCTTCATGCAACAATTTTGCGTTTTCATTAAAATCTTTAAGTACTTCGTAACATCGCTGATCATCTACAGATGGCGCTATCAAATATAATTTATCCCACTTCAACCATCGCATTATTAGATTAAGTAGTAATTGTGTCTTTCCACTTCCGGACGGACCTATTATAATCATTCTGATAGAATTCGGAAGCGATGGATGGTGCTTTACTGGCTCTTGTTTTCGTGTCGCAGAAAAGTCAATTATATCCATATAATAAATAATATGATTCTATATTGTGTTCGATGCAGAGCACCTACCGATACTACTGAATTAACGACAATAACAACAAAAAATAAAAGACGAGCACTTACAGGTAAATGTGTGAAATGTGGCACCAAGAAATATAAATTTATTCCAACAAAGACAGGTGGGGGAGATTTTGCTGCTTCGTTAGGAAAATTACCAGGAACTCCATGGGCTAAATACCCCGGTGAGAAACATTTACCCGGATATAATTATTGTGGTCCTGGAACTCGACTTGATATCAGACTCGATAACCAAGATCAACCAAAACCAGGAGAGTATCCAGTAAATAAGATTGATCAAACGTGTCACGTTCATGATGTCGCGTATAAAAGTAAGGATTTGCAACAACGACATCTCGCAGATGTGAAATTGATTCACGCGTTAAATTCTATACCTAATAAATCTCTCAGAGAATCTCTCGCTAGTTTTCTAGTAAAAACTGCTATGAAAGGTAAACTAGTGTTAGGGGCTGGCAATTAATTATATAACTATCATAATGGAATCTGTTTATTATTCCCCGAGAGGATTCTGGAGGGGTAAAGCAGCGATTAGTAAACTCGCCGAAGCAGCAAAAGTTTCACGTAATGTTGCTGCATCATGGTTAGCACGACAGGCAATATGGCAAATCTTCCTAAGTCCACCTAAAAAAATTCAGTATGCGCATTTTGATGTTAGCGTTCCTAATGAAGTTCATCAAGCAGATATTTTATTTTTACCACACGATACCATTAAAACACGTGGACGAAAATCACACACGTACAAATACGCATTGACGGTTGTTGACGTTGCGATTAGATGTAAAGAAGCGGAGCCGCTATCAACAAAAACAGCATCTGAAGTTGCATCTGCGTTTGAGCGCATTTATCAACGTGGTGGTCTACGATGGCCACGGTTATTACAAGTTGATCCTGGTAAAGAATTTCTTGGAGTAGTATCATCGTTGATGAAGAAACAACGTTAAAATCAGACGAGGACATACTGAAATTCATCGTGATCAGGCAATCGTTGAACGATTTAATAGAACACTTGCTGAGCGGTTATTCGGATACCAATATGCAAAGAAAATATCTACTGACCTCAAAGATAGATCTCGTGAATGGGTTGCAAGATTACCGAGTGTGATAGCTGCGTTGAATAATGAAATTACTCGTGCAACTTCCATGAAACCTTCTAATGCGATCAAAAAAATATATATACCAATACGACGTGAATCTTTCTCTCAGCCAGTATTAGGTAATGTTACAGTTAGATATTTATATGAACCTGGCGAACTTGAAGGTGGTAAAAAAAGAGCAACCGATCCTATCTGGAGCGTGACTACACATAAAATTTCTAGTGTGGTAAGATCCACTGGTAGACCTCCAATATACAGACTAGATTCTACAGCCCCTCAACGTGGATTTGTACGTGAACAATTGCAAGTAATTCCTGAGGATACGCAATTACCACCAAGCTCAATTTTGTAAACGTCCAGAGCCTCGACGTCGATTACACTCAAGACAGGTTAGCATCACATTATCACGTGTATGACGGAGATCATTATTAATTCTGTCTACGGTAAATTGTCTTGGATTAAAACACTGCCATGACATATTACAGTTGCAACTTGCGCAATGATTATTCTGTTGTTGTCTTAGTGTTATAATAAATTCAGCATCAAGATCAAAGTCACGCTTATTTTTTTTTGTCACACTGTTTATAGCTGACTAATTTTTTATTGATATCGACATTGTTAGTTATTTCTTCAGTTATTACGTAATCTACAATAACCCTACGCAGTTGCGATATTCTCCTGACTCGAGATACGGCGAGATAGACTAAATTTGACCATTCAATACGATCATCTACAATCCAGATTCTAGTATCAGTTATAGTTAATCCTTGTGACGAGTGAATCGTTATAACGTATCCTAACGTCCATGGTGATTTATCCATGTTCAACGCGCTCTCAACAACATCAACAACAACCAACACGATATCATTCAAGACAAGATTCTGTACCCGGACATTTTCAGCGTCTCCACCTGGTATTTCAACTTCAATATTTTGTCGTCGAGTATCTACTGGGCGATAACACAAAGGTACAGGTAGATCCGGAAACTTTTCTTTATGTAACGTAAATAATTCCTTTTGTAGTTCATCACGAACTATCTCTCTACTGGCGACTATCAAATCAGCAGGTCTCCATAAAGTCCAAAATTCATTCATAGAAGTTTCTGCAATTACTTTACGCAGTATCTCGCATTGTATTTGATCTGGCTGAAGTCTGATTAATCTTTTAAGCTCTTTTAGCGGTTCATCAATAGCTCTATGGTCATCATGTATTTCTTCGTAATAATCTACAAATGTTTTTAGTCATTCATGTGGAGACTGTCCAACAAAGGGTGGTGGTTGACCATTATCGCCACACATAATCACAGCAGTATTCTTTAGTAACAACCAATCAAGAAATGTTTTTAGTGTTTCTAACGACACCGTGCATATCTCGTCCCAAATGATATACTTAGGTATATATTTCTCACCCATCCGCGATGGAGTCCATGTATCTCCGCACCATCTAAAGAAACTGTGATATGTACATGATTTTACTCCTCGTTGCTTTATTTCTCTAGCAAGTTTGTGCGTCGGTGTCAAAACAATCATATCTGAGATATTATTTATAAATAAGTTAATCGTACGAGTTGTTTTACCTGAACCACCACACCCATTAAGATAAACGGTCTTATACCTAGATACAGGATCATACACAGATGGTGCAGATGACTTTGATATTTGATTATTATTTTTGTAATATGTCTCCGCAATTTCAACATCAGCAGATTCAGAATAACTAAGTATATTTTCTTGTTTTATCCTCCATGTCCCCCATTCACCATTACCGAGTTTTAATAAATCTTTATATTTTTTATGTACATAAAATGAATCCGTAGCGACTCTGACAGCGTAACGAGGAAATTTATTTATCATCGATAGTAGATTTATCGAAGCGTATGCTAACATCGAAGATCTTAAATGAGTAAACTGCGGTGACTCGCCATCAGTATAGCTCACAATGGTACCTAGTTTTGTTCCATCTGATAAATAAGCATTACATCTGTTTATAAACGTATTTTTCTCCGTTGTATCAGCGATTATAAAATCTAGTTCAGCATCGTCTATAATCAATCTTGTACACGTTCGTTTATGATCATGTGATCCTCCTTGAGTAAATTTACCGATTATTTTTCTGCCGAGATCTTTTGTAAGTTTCTCATCATGTTCATTCCTGCATTTATTTATTTTAATGATATGATCTTCATCAATATCAGGGAATTCTTTCCTGGTATCATCGATATTAAATCTGTCCGGTTCTGGTAACCAAACTTGCTTCTGTGAACTATACGATATAATCGCTTCAGTTACTCTCAACGATATTAAAAATCCAGCATCAAGCATATATCGCAATAGTACTATCGGAACCCAACGTCGCTCTGAAAAATGTCTTCCGAACCAAGCATAAGTAATCGCATGGAGATCTTCTCTAAACTCGAATGATTCTACGTGAGCAAATCCTGTTAAGTCAAAATCTGGTAAGGGTCCGTTTATTGCAACCCTGGTCATGTCATGTGTAGGATGTCCGAATCTCTTAAAGTATTTAGAACATGCTCCATATCCAAGAAAACTCCCAGGATAACACGCTACCATATCAACCGAGATAACATCATTGTAATCGTATTTGGTGTTCCATAATCCACCGTGCCCATATTCTATACAACTTTTCTTGACATCTTCAAGAAATTCCGATCGTGTCGTTTTCCATGAATTTTTCTCCTGAGCGAAATGAGCAGCGACTGATGGAACAGTAAAACAGTTATTCAATAATTGTCTAACTATGACATCATCAGAGGTATATTCACGCCAAAGGCGTTGCGCAAGATGTTCCATTTCCTCATGGAGAGATTCTGTACGATAAATATCACCATTGGGTCGTACAAATTGATCATAATGATTATACTCAGAACTCTGAAATAACCAAACAGAAACAGGATCGGTTTTACTAATATTTTTAATAAAATCAAAAATATCAACGTCATAAAATCTAACCGTTCTATCTCGTGGAAATATCGTTACAGCAGCAGTCCATGCGTGCGCGTTATGATCAATAATATCTATCGGAGTTGCATTTTTTATATACTTCGGTTTGTACAAAATCTCTCCGGTTAACGTTTTCACTGCTATTGGAAATCTTAATTTTTTCTCTAGCTCAGCAACTTCGCTGATAGACGCTCCGGTATCTTTAACCGACTCTGCCCATGTATTTATTTTTTTACGTCTTAAATCAGTTAAACCATTACCACGTATCGCGTTTGTAAAGTGTTCTGTAACTCGTTCAGCTACACAGTTTATTCTTGATATTTTCATCGGCTTGAGATCTGCAACATTAGGTTTATCATTCAGCGGAAATATTCCATACACAACCGCAGTTACAGGGTACGATTTCTCATACGGTGTATCAATGCCAGTAAGTATTCCAGGTTTGGATCTGTTATTTAAGAAAACAATATTACCCCCGGACTGCACACGGACTGGATCACGCTTATCACGAATAATCCAGATATCATCATCTGTCTCTACAATAAACTTTATTAAAATGAAATATTTTTGATTATCAAGGTGATTAATAATTACTTTTCCTCGTTTGTCATTCATCATATTAACGATATGTCCTATCCTGAAAGTTGACCAATGCATGAACTGCACCATCGTCACGAAATTCTTTCTTGGCTTCACGGATACGTTTAGTTATATCCACATTCGTTAAAGCTAGATCTGCATCGAAATATTAATTTTATACTCAGGTAGTCTGTCAAGATCGAATCTGGTTGCGTAGGGTTCAATCACGGATAATTTTTCCATATTATAATTAAGGCAAATATATATTTAATTGAACATTAATCTTTTGTATATGATTCAACCAAATCAATGCCACTGGTTAAAAATCGGTTATACATCTCCGTGTAACAGAACATGCGTGAATGAATACTGTAGTTATCATATGCAATGCGTCAGAAATGGGAGTCTAGGACCAAAACCGTATATCGTGTGTAGTGCTGGAGTGCGAGGAAAGACTCAACTGTGTGCGCAATGCGGTGGTAAAAAATACAGAGAGTTGAAACGATATTACGATAAAAAATATAACGACTGACTCTCCTATAAAAACCGAAGAAGATTATCTGGCTAGATTTTCAAAAAACAATGATTTAAACAAATAAATATTATATATAAATGGAACAAAATGAGTTTGTGTCACATCCAATCTTTACCAATTATGAAGCATCTCGAGAAGGTGTGATTAGAAACTGTCGATTAAAAAACCAGTCGGTAGTGTTACCAAAACTGGTTATCTTAGATTTACTACTACTAATACCAAAGGAAATAAACATTATTTATCACATAGATTTGTGATCGAGTGTTATTTTGGAATAATCAAAGATGGGTATGTGGTTGACCACATCAACGGCAATAAACTTGATAATTCACTTGGAAATCTACGTATTATCACGCAAAGTGAAAACTGTAAGTTTGGAAACACTGGCGGCGCACGATTTGCAAGACCTGTTAAATCTGTAAATGCAGATGGTGAAGAAATTGTGTTCAAGTCAATTAATTCTGCTGCCAAATATTTTGACATAATACCACGATCGGTACAATACGCGGCAGAAAATATACAAAAATCTTCCTTTTCTAAAAGATTTGCACAAAAAATTAGATTTCAATACGTTTAGTCTACTGTATTTTTAATGTTACCAAATGATTACTTGATACCTACTGAACATGGTTGGGATATAATATGAGGTATTCAGAAACATATCCATGAGAGATACCTACTGAAACGTTAATTTTCCCAAGGATTTTGTTTAGCCATAATTACAGTCAGGGGTCCATCATTATCGCTGTCATTTTCACTCGTATTTTCACAATGTTCTCTTAACTGTCTTATACGAAAGTTCATGATCTTTTCTGTTCGTATTCATGAGATAATTCTAGCTTGATTTTGTCAATAGCGTTTGAGAGAGGTACAAACAATTTTACCTGATCATCAGTGACAGTTGCCAGTGACTTTAACATTCCTTGTTGGATAATTTTCATGAACTTGTAATCAGCGGATAGCGTAAATCTGTTCTCGTTCTTTCGTTGTTGTAATGAGTCAAAATCACATAGAATCTTTTCAGCATTAAGATAATCAGATGCATTGATACCGTTATGTTGTAATTTTTTAATCGCAGAAACAATGACATTGATATTTTCAAAATTCATTATATAATAAGTGTTTATTTAATATAAAAAAATATTAGCCCCCATGACTTTTTTTGTCAGGGAGCTGTTTTGTGTGTGATATATGGTTATATACAATGAAGATAATGGTTATATACAATGAAGGTGATTATATGGTTATATACAATGATGATAATGGTTATATACAATGAAGATGATGATATATGGTTATATACAATGAAGGTGATTATATGGTTATATACAATGATGATAATGGTTACATACAATGAAGATGATTATATGGTTATATACAATGATGATGATGGCTATATACAATGATGATAATGGTTATATACAATGATGATTATGGTTATATACAATGATGATGATGGCTATATACAATGAAGATTATGATTATATACAATGATGATAATGGTTATATACAATGAAGATGATTATGATTATATACAATGATGATTCTATGAACATGAAATATATACAAATGGTGATGACGGGGGAATCTTGCCTACGTCCAACAGATTTTGTACACTCTCCCCCCATATAAAACCCGGGGGGAGTGTAAAAGGTACACCCCTCAAGGGTGTATGATAGGAGAGTGTATTTTGTCTCTTGTGGATTTCGAGGAAATGCTCCGGGTTCCCCCAATTAAATATCATCAGTCGCCAAATGCAAGATAATATCTTTAGCATTTTTGGAGACTCGAACACGCGAGAGTCTGTAGAGCTTCGATCTACGTCCAACCGTCTTACCATTTCGACCATTTTTCTCTTATCAATAATACAGTTGAATTTAAGTATATTTGCGCTGCTGCTTCACTAACAGCGATGCTTACAGAAAACAGATAGATCACTAAATAATTAACGAAAAACGATATATATCGTGTCCGTAGGGACTGAAACCTCACAGTTTTCTGTGTAAAATGGAATTTTATATTTCTAGTTTCCAAAAAATATATATAATTCTGTATAACATTGAGTCTATGCGTAAGCCGTAACCAAGGATATTGATTTATTCATATAGCGGATGTTCTTAAAATAACTTTACGCACAGCCGTTATATGGAATAATCAATATGCCGCCACAGTCTTCTAGATAATAGATTTCGATTGTGCACGGATTTTATGTAAACAAAGAATATAATATTATAGACATCCGGATATTTTTTTTTTGTTATAATAACGCTCTATGAGCGTACATACAGGTTTATATTTAGTTCTTCGTTTCTCGTGTCCAGAATTCAATTGCTTTGGTCTGTAAGTTTAAAGTGTATTCTTGATAATAACGGATTATGAACTCGCAGGTACACGGGGTTAATTGGTTCTGATACAATTAACCAACCGGGAGGGGCCAACGGGCTAAAACTGAATAATATGTACCCTTGCTCCGCAGTGCCACTGCGGTGGCTAGACTTAGAAAGATCTACCTGATAGCTACCTTCAATAACATCGCACACCAGATTGACTGCAATTGTTGTTGTTATATTTACAATGCCCGGCGATATATGACGTCCGTCACCAAAGGGGTTGTTATTGTGTTTTAGTATAACCGGTGGTGGGGCTATTTTTCTCAACGATTCAATTACTCCCGGATAATATTCTTCAATAAGATCATTTAATGATTTCTTCATTTCAGCGTTATTTAAATCTGGTATAATGAGTGTTTGTAAGTCTTTTTCTGTTATTTTATAATGATCAAGAAATAATTGCTTGTCTTTTAGACTTGTGTAAAAATTTTCATCAAGTTTAGTCGCAGTGTTTATAATACTTCGATTGACGATGTATAAATCGAATAAGATCCCATTTAAGTGTTTTATTGTTTCGATTATTTGCTGCTTTACATTTTCATTATAATATTGTGATAATGAAATAAGTAAATTTCTTAAATCATTAAACGTTTTATCGTATTCAGGCTTAAAAGGATCTAAAAAAATTTTAAAAAATTTTTCATCAACAATAATTCGTTGCCTCCCCTCTGGTGTAACGATAAAATTAAATGGTGATCTAGTCATCTTGGGAATCCTTTTACCGTCAAAATCGGTAAAGTAATATGTATCGTTGTTTGGAAATCCAAAATACATATAATTCCATAGATCTTTTCTTCGATATTCTGGATTTTTAATGAATTTTTCTTCACTCGTTTTAAACTTATTTTTAGTTGGTTCTGAAACTCCATTATAAACAGGTGCAACATCAGGCCATCCTAACACTGATCTGATCGAACTCTGATAAATATCTACGAGGTAATCAGGAGAATTTATTTCAATCACCGCTGATAGTGTTGGTTCATGAACAGTGTGATCGCTATTTTAGATTCTTTCCCTGTGATAGATTTAATTCTGCGTTGGAACTCATCATTAATCTGTTCTATTTGATAACTGCCCGTTGAAATTCCAACAACTTGCCAATCAGGTGTTCCATCTGGTTTATTTTTATTCGCAAATACCAGTGAATTATTTGGTTGTTGTCCACCAAACGGTTTTGACCTAATATTAGGCCAGCTATGATAAACTCGTAATTGCGCTAGTGCTATTTCCCTTGCTGGAATTGCGGTTGGAAAATTAACGCTAAATTCAGGACTGGTTGAACTTAATGATATCATAGTAGTTTTTGACGGCGTTGTATTAGCTACGATCTGCTGAAGTAATTCGCGCGACTCTGACATTATTATTATCATTATTATTTAATTCTCCATCTTTCCGTTATTGTCACTAGCGATTATGAATGCTTCATCGTAGGTTTTCATTATCGTTACGAACTCCTCATCAGATATTTTACCATCACTGAGACATGCTGAAATATACGAGCATAATTTAGTGTATGCGGCTGTTGCTGTGTGCAATTTCATTATGTACTCGTTTAGTTTATCATTCGTACACGAAGATATTTTCTTAGCGATAATACTGAAAATACCTGCGCATGTTGTTGCCGTTGAAACTATAATTGTTACAACTGCAGGCGCTGTCATCGTTATTGTTGATAGTAACAATCCAGTTCCAGCAATAACAGCAGAAACCGAGTATACCATTATATCAATAACAACCATACGTCGACGATATTTTTTTACCTTTATCGTGTAATCGTCGATGATATTTTTTAGTTTGGTTTGACACTCACATACTTGAGCGTATCTGTGACGTTGAACATCGATAAATGACTCTTGATTCATTATACTTATCTAGGTAACTAATTGAGGAGTTTCACATACAAATTCCAAGCACCACCAGTATAACGCTCTGGTTAAATTTTTATCAGATCCTTCCAGCAGAAATGTTTCTTCCGCATCTTTATTTATTATGACGGATACAACTCCAGAAAAAGTATCGATTGAATGACGCCATGGAAATGTAGTAAATATACTAAATTTTGCTATGCTAAATATAGACAGTCTGTATACGCCAGTAATTTCTGCGGTGTGTTTGAGATTATTATCTTGCAGTGTCCATACTCCTAATCCTGATGCTACTGTATATACTACGTTGAAGATCTGCTTGTGAGGTATTCCAGCAAGTAACTTTGTTACTAAATTCGTTTTTTCAATGATATTAGGAATTCCACTAATGATATCGTTGATTTTCATGTTAATGTCAGCGAGATTAATAATAACAGTTGGTGGAGTTCCAAAAAATTCGTTAATAACTCTGTTTACATTTCTACGAAAATTTAGAAATGTTTGTACATGATTAATATATTCAGTTCTAAATGTAGCAATTCCATCATTGATTGTCGTTAACGAAGTCGTTATTGGAATTTCCTTATCGTCGACGTATTTCTTCGTTGCAGCATCAAAATCTGTTTCTGGTGTTCTGAGATTATTAATATCATTATTATTCATGTCGAGAAATGCACGCATTATACCACCGCGCACTGACACGTACTTGGATTCTTGATTATCGACGTATTTTTTTGTTGCTGCGTCTGTATCTGCGATTGGATCTCCAAGATACGTAATTTTTCTTCTTGACATAATAATGTCACCGGTAAATACATCACCAGTTTTCTTAACATAGTCGTTAACCGATTTACCGGAATCCTGTATTTTACCCTGGTCAGTGAAAGTAACTATATTATTAACAACCGCGTTAGGAATTCGTATAAGTACATCTGGTAGTTGTATATTACTCGTTTTTAATCGTCCTTGTTTATCCTGAAAAACGACGACTTCATTTTGATCCACACTTGTGATATTTAATAAATCATCGATTTCATTTCTGAGCTGATCAAGAGTTGCATATTTAGATAAATCGACCTTCTCCTTATCTTTACGAGTAGATCTTCCATAAATATCTACCATTATATTTACTGATATCAGTTTAAGTGTTATGACGTAGTGTAGTGAACGCGTGCACGACTTTATGAGGCAGTGCTGTTGATTTTGATATAGCATCAAGCACAGCGAGTGTTTCACAACCGCATATTGGAGGATCAGTTATTTTTTGTGTTGGTAACGTTGAATACCAGATTGGAATATCACCGGTAACGTACTCTAAAAATTCTTTTGGTGGTGCTAATCCATACGAATCGAAATAAATAATTCCACGTGGATCAATTGCATATCCTACCCAGTGCGTGCCTGGGCCAGAGTTTTATCGAGATTAATAATACCGGTTTCATGTTGCATTGCAACGGTAGGTAATTGATCACGCATAAAAACACCTCTGAAATTTTTTATTTTTAATTGCTTAGCAGCATTAAGTAAATCAAAATTGGACATGGGTGATATTAGTAAACTGTCCCGGGAAGTCTTAGACCCTTTCCGTATGAATACGGGGTCCCTGGTAATCTTAGGCCTTTTCCGTACCATGAATGTGGAGTCCCTGGTAATCTTAGACCCCTTCCCTTTTTTTTGATTCCTTGTCCGGTTACGTTCTTTAACGCCATTCCAGCAGCTGTTCCAATAGTACCTAATGCAGCTGCTTTTGCAACAGCTGGGGCTGCAGCTGCTATTAATGCTGGTATAGCTGCGAGAAGTGGAAATATACCACCCGATTTAGCGATGTTTTTGATAGCGCCCGCAGAAAGATTAAGTTTAACACCTTTATTTGATTTTTTAGCGTCATTGAAGTTTTTAAACTGACGCTCGGGCAACGATAGTTTATTTGCACCGGTCATTTGTTCTCGTTTTAGCGATATTTTTATTCCATAGTTATTTTTTGATGCTGATTGCAGCTTTTTAATCTGACCAGGAGTCAGACTCACATTAACGTGATGATATGACATTATTAATATATTGAACGATCTAATTACATGTTTTCTACTGGAGCATCAATAACTCTCACTCGTCCACCAACACCTTCGAGTAACATCGATTTATCGCTGAGTATAACGGCAATTGCTCTGTAATTGACAATAGCTCCTCGAGTCACACGAGCTCGAAAATGAATATCAACTACTGATTGTCTGGTTAAATCTAAGTGTTCTAGTGAAAAGTAATAAATCTGATACAGCGATGTAAAATCTAGCTGCGATATTTGTAAACCAGTATCAATATTTTGATCACGACCCATGAATGTCATTAATCGATGGTATGCACGTGCTACATAATTATTTTCAAAATTCAATAATATATCCTCGGATGGTTCTTGATGTCCATTTATCCTTAATGAAACCTCAGAAACACCGAGTTTATCAAACACCATTATACTTTCATCTTGATTGTTTATTCGTGGAACATCTTGAAACGCAATAAATATATGTCTTGGTGCAGAAACACCTTGCTGAGAAGCTATTTGCCACGTAAATAAACCATTAATATTACTCTGGATAGCATCTGTGGTCATAGTCAACCATGAGAATGTTGATTTACCGCCTTGACTCATAAAAGATAACAACCGGTCTTCTTCAGATATTGACGGAGTCATCACTGGCATCCACAGGGAAAGTTTTGTTAGTACTACTTTACCAGGATCACCACTGGTTCCCATATTGCATCATTATCGGTGGCTTTTCGTACTAGTACAACTGTGTGTTTGGCTCCAAATATGACTTTTCTGACATTTCTACAGAATCCAAAGATATGTGACAGTGAAATCGCACATGAAAATGTTCTCCTATCACCTTTTAACATTGATTTACGTACTGCAAATCCTAAGTTGAAATTTGGATTAACATTAATAATCATATTTTCTACATCCGCATTGGCGTTTCCAGCATTATTCTGTGGTTGTCTTATATTATATTGATCGTTATCAGAGTGGTTAGAAGTATCCTTGACAAACATCATTGATGGACCAGCTGATCTTGAGTAATCGTCGCTGTATCTTGCAAGGCCTAGTATTGTTGTGGCAACATCGACGTCTTTCTGGATTGATTCAATATTTTTTCCGTTAATCATGTACGTAGCGCTATCAAATAACGCCATAATACCATTATTAACAAAACCGACACTAACATCAGCGGCGTATGCTACTGGTGCTGCAGGAGCAACATTATTTAAAATTTCACCTTCAACTTCGATAAATGCTTCAGCGGGTAAGAAATATCTACTTGTATCTTGAACCTGTAGTTCAATTCGTCCACGCTGATCTGGTATTCGAGCGTTGTAAGAATAATACTGATAATCGCGCACAGACTCATCTTTGAGTACTGGTGCATCCATGTCAAACGCGGGGTCAGATACGCGCTTAAACATCTTTATTATTATCGTCTTCGTCTAAC
Organism: Megalonaias nervosa; assembly: GCA_016617855.1. Classification (NCBI taxonomy): domain Eukaryota; kingdom Metazoa; phylum Mollusca; class Bivalvia; order Unionida; family Unionidae; genus Megalonaias; species Megalonaias nervosa. The sequence continues at coordinate 44,283 of JAECUM010010699.1, forward strand.
TCGAAGACCACTTCGGGAAGTGAGACCACTTCCTGCTATCAGACTAGCGGTTATATTTTTTTCCTTTTCCGACATCGGGCTATCAGCTAACGCCGCTAGTTTTTGATTAGCGGCTTGATTTATTATTTTACTTACACTTGCGGGCATCACTTCAGTGCTGGCCAATTTCACAGGTTGAGGTCGGGCCGCTTGTGGTCTGCGTATTAATCGTGCTAGTCTATCTTTAATTGCTGAGAATGCTTTGCTAGCAAGATTACCAACAGCGCCTATACCCTTTTCACGAACAACATCAATAGCTTTCATTCCTAGCTGCTTTGCAACCGGTATTGCTTTTGGGGCTATTCTTCTAAACAGACCCTGAACAACATCACCTAATCCATCTCCGTAGGTCGTTTTGTATACTGGTAATCGAGAGTTTATTACCCTGACCATGGTAGGTCCACGAGTATTGTGTATGATCATATTTTTGTTAAGTGACTTTATAACTAATTACATACTTAGTCACTATGATAATCATCGGCGATTTCATTAATGAGAGACCGATATACATTAATATCCATGATACCACCTGTAAATAATCGTTTACAAATATCAGCTGCTTCATTATTGATTTCTGGAGAATTATTACCAGCTCGTTTTCCTCCAATGAGGATTTCTAGTCGATCAACATCAGCAAGGACGTTATTGGGACAAGTAATAAAACCACTTCCTAGACCACTTCCAGTTGTTTCGGGAACGTCTTGAAATTCTTCTTCTTCTTCCTTACCTGTTGTTTGGAATCGTTTTTGTTCTTGTTCTTGTTGTTGTAGCTTTTGTTGTAGTTGTTGTATTTGTTGTTCTTGTTCTCGTCGTTGTTGTTCTTTTTTTCGTTGTTGTTCTTGTTGTTGTCGTGGTGATGATGGTAATTTTGGATAATCACGAAGTGATTGCTCAAATGGTTTTGGTGTTTTTTGTTGTTTTTGTTGTTGTTTTTGTTTCCTTTCTTCTTCCTCCTTCTTTATTCTATCTTGATTTAAAATATTAATTTTCTCAAGATAATCCCCATATAATGGATCATCCTCTCTAGCTTGTTCAACATCCATACGTATGCGATATAAATATTTTCGCCATTGTTTATTGTCTTTAATATCCTTTACGTGTTCAGGTTTCAATAATTTACTTCTTTGACTAAAACTATCCACAGCAAACCCAGCTAGTTGATCTATGTCCAATTTATTAATTACATTAATAGTTTCTTTATTAAATTTATTTATCAATTCAGCAGTACTTAGACTTACTGATTTTGGTTTAGGGGCTAGTGCTTCGGCACCTTCAGGTTGATCTTCATCCTCAAGTATTTTCGGGACTGGCATCGCAGCAGCTATTTCGGCTGGAAGTTCACGTAAAATTTCTTTGTTTTTCTTAGTTCTTCTTGCTATTTTTTTAGTTTTTTCTGCTATTTTTCCAGTTGCTCCAGCGGTTTTCTCTAACACAGGTTGAATACCTTTAGTTGTCTCAGTGATAGGTTTAAATAATTTTTTTGTATCCTCTTCAAATTCAACTTGAGATTCCTGACGCGATTGTAGTTGTTGCTTAACAGAATCACGAACGGGTAGATATTTTTTAATTACCTCTAGTCGCCCTCGAGCTAATTTAGCTGAGTATGGTTCTCCAATACTCATTATTGATAATATCTATAATGGCTGTTTAATTTATAGCAGCAGAGAGGGTGGACGACAAACGTATGTGACCAGTACGTGAAAAAATCTGGTCAATTAGAAAAGTTTTCATTATTAAGGCAAAAACTTTTTTTTAACCTTCGTAGGAACCCTTAATTTCAAAAAATAAGGTCTCTAAAAAGTTGTAGGGTCCACCCTCTCTGCTGCTCAGTGAGTGTCGTATAATCTTTCTTGTTTCGTTCATGTGTGGTATGAAATAAGAGGTATATTAAAAGTTACTAGGATTCGAAGCCTTTAAAACATGAATGCGGTGTTCTCAAGAGAGTTTGATGTTAAATGGCTACCTCCTCCCGATAAACATGGAAGGCTTAAAATAAGTATAGTAAAATAAATATTTTAAAATAGGAGATACGGCTATTTTTGCCGCGCTCTCTGCTCTGTCATTATCTTCAATAATGACATGAGTGGGTAACCAACAGTATATTATACTGTGACGGGAACATATCTCAATATGTTTAACGAGAATTTGTTCAATAAAAGCGCTGATAATGAATAGAAGATGATTGAATTTAAAATATGTTTGGTTTCGATATACTTCAGGACGAGGAATACTGCCATGAATTCGGTTGAAAATATCGATGCACCAACCGGCAAATGAAGTTTTGTAGTGCGATTTACACTAATGAAGTCTGCACAGCTTTATTACTATTCTTTGAGCCGTCAGTATAAATTCTTGTGAAGTTCTTGAATTTGGAGAGAACTTTACAGTTGTAAACATGGAAGGATTTGTCTCTGAGTTTTTTCCCTTCATGTAGAGTAAAACGAGCTTTTGGGCTGTTTAAGAAGGCAATGGAAGTATTACAGATACAACTGACTTGGTTTTTTGAATGGTCATTTTTTGTATTGTCAAGGATGGAAGATATTCTGTTGATAAAGGTAGGTTGCGTTGCTTGTGGATTTTACGTCACATCAGCACGGTAAAGACTATATAACACCACAAAAAGATTATATGATAAAAATGTATGTCAAAAAAGTGTATTACCAGCTAGCAATAAAAGTACAAAAACACAAAGATGAGATGATTAGGATAATATACAGAGCTTCTTGATCCATGGGGTATCCAATGTGGTAGGGTATCCAGTGGGGTAGGGTATCCAATGGGGTATCCAATGGTGTGCATAAGGGTCAAAAAGATAATAAAAGATAAATTAGCGTGATTAACATTATACACGTTGGTTACAATATAGGGTTGCACACAAGCTATATTTCAGAATAAATAGTTACTTCCTGCAAGAAATTTAAAATACAATACACAGTTACCATATCAAAATGTTCCTTCATGCGCTGAACATTGTGGTAACCATTGCGCATAGATTGGAGATCAAAAGAACTGATCACAAAATATTTCACGCTGAAGGGTTCCTTGAAAGAAACGCACTTGGGTGGGCCTTCGCTCTTTAATATACCTGACACTTACTAAATAATGATATTTTGATGGAGGTTTTAAATCAGCACATTGCATTTTAAATCATATAGTTGTAGAGATAGGGCTATTTGACTCTTCTCTCATTTCCTTTAATACAGATATGGCTGGATAAACAACAGTATAATAAACTACATGGACCCTATCTATAACAATTTTAGTCATATCGCTACTATGTCTGCAGTGTGTCAGTTTATAGTAATATCTAGCAACGGGGCATCATGCCGCGGACATGTAGCATCATGTTCCACCCAGTCACATTATCCTGACACCAGGGCGACCAGTCCTAGCTCTAACCTCTTGATGCTGAGCCGAGCAAGACAGCTGCTAGTACCATTTTTAGAAGTCTTTGATATGACTCGGTCGGGGTTTGAACCCGCGACCTCCCGCATCCGAGGCGGACGCTCTGACGACAATCAGTGTCTCCATGATGCAACACACTACTTTGGGATCTAAGTCTTATTAGACGTGTGATCGGGATGGACTGGTCACGACAGAAGAGTTAGCTTTATTTTCTGACTTTTTCCTTATGTTTTCCCCAGTATCTCTCTAGATACAACCGTAACCCCACGGTTTATTCCCTCCCACTCTTAGAAGACGTGGCTTACCTGGTCAATTGGGAGGTGGCTTTACCTGCTGAGTATCCCACCTATGTATCCATGGAATTTGGTAAGTGTCAACTTGTTGTTCTCTGTGGTGGATGTGTGAGTACGGGTGATGAATATACAAGAAACACACTGGAAAATATTAAAAACGCTAGTTTTAAAAACAAAACCTTTATCTGATTCAGATGATGAGCCGTGTAGCATGGACTAATTTTCACGCTTCATCGTCATTCATTCAAAAGACTCACCAAGACCGCTTGCCGCACAATCTCCATTTGTCCCCAAAAAGACTATACTTAGGCTAGTCGGCACAACAAAAGACGTGGGGAAAAAAAAAATAAATAAATAAAATTCGGATGGTTTGCTTGTGGAGTGTGAGCGAAAAGGACAGACTGAAAATAAAAAAGACTTTCCATGATAAACGGAAGGTGTATATAAGGAGAGTGTTCCTGTTGTAAGTCTGCATGCGTGTTTTACGTTATATTTAGATATAATTCGAGACGAAAAAACATTTGTTTTGGACTGTTCAGTGGAAATAGAAAGTGCTCATTATTTGGACTATAATAATATTCTGCATCTATTGTGAATTATTGAAAGGAGTTCTGGACGACGCCATTTTAACAACGTCACAATCCTTGGAGGACCAGGAAATTTCCGGTTTTGAAGTTTAAACAGAACTTTTCTTTCACTGGACTTTCATAAAACTTTATCAGGATTATTTTGGATTCACTTCATAATACTGTAAGTTCTTCTCTCATTTTCATTTATAACATTGATAATTAAAGTGTTAAATTTTACAAAACCTGTTGGTTTTGTTTCTTTCTGTTACTTAGTTTATGATCACAGAGTCGTAACCATACATACATACATACATACATACATACATACATACATACATACATACATACAATCGTAAACTTCCTTTTCTTACACACATAAAATAAATGTGGAACAAATGTCAAAATCTCTGGATATAATACTAGTCGTGAGATCTAAACTTGTTAATGGCTCGATTTTGTACTGATCAACCTGCAAATCCTGCCTGCAGATGTTAGATCTGGGACACAATCATATACTGAAACTTTGTCTAGGGGCATTTAGGACATCCGATTCGGAAAGCCTCTTTTTTTTGAGGCAAATGAACGATCAGTTTATCTCAGTTGAACTAAACTGGCTGTTCCGCATACTACTAAACTATCCACTAATTTCATGGAATCCTGCGTATAATGGAGTATTCATGACCAAATATGAAACCCTGAACAAGCAGAAACCAAACTGCATTCCACCTTTTCTCATAAGAAGTCGCCCTCACATACAAACAGCAAAAAGCAACGTTGGAAATACTGCAAAGAGATATGTTCCAAAATCATCACACTGTTTATCAACACCCCACCCCCAAATTAAATTTGACTTTTGCCAGTTCAAACGTCCTGTATATATGTTACAGACTTTTAACTTTATTACGTTTTATCGGGTATCTTGTGTTAGTAAAAATTTACATTAATTTGAATTTTTTTTTATGTCCCTAGAGTTTTTGTAGAACTCGTGACATTTTTGGAACATGTACCATTAGTTGACACCAAAATTCGCGTGAGTATAGTAAAGTGCTACTATATACATGCAAATGCATACCATGCCAATGTCCCCTGTTCGTGGTTCACGTTCTTGTCGATAGTGTAGACTTTCATACTGCTATACATAAGTATTTTGTTATAAAGAGCATAAAGAAGTTATAATGATATGCCACCTATTAACTGTATGAGTTTTGAAGGATTACGGTTTATATAACAAATACTGACCGTATGTTTTAAAAATTTTGCATGTTTTACCATTAACTTTAATTTCATATTCATTTTATAGAATTGTAACATCTTTACGTTTATATTTTATCCTGTTTTCCGTTTTGTAGATGTTTCCTTGGGAGGGTCTGTTTTCCTAAATCTTTATGAAACTCAATTTTTCAATTTTCAAACTTTATCTTTAGTTCGCCTCATATAGCTACTGATGTACTGAGGTACCGAAGTCCCTGCTGCATAGAATTAAATTTGATAACCCGTTGATGTCCCAAAATAACAAAATAACATCCTCATACAATCTGTGAAAAGTATTATGTACCGTTGGCTACGGTGTCATATTGTTATGAAAGTTAATGAAAGAGCAAAAACAGCAGCCAAAGCTGCCCTGCAGTCACCCGTTTCTGATACTTGGAACATTATGCGTAATGAAAACTCACCATGCAAACTATTAAATCCGCTACTGGAGAGTGCCATACTTTGTAAAGAAAAAATCGCAAAGATTAGGCGGTATAGTGCTGATCGGGTATCAGACACACATACCTGACCCATGCACACCTTCCGAAGGGTTAACCTCAACCAGAGTACATACCCTGCCCGTTTTCACTAACAGTGGACCACATTCTTTCGAGTATGTCGACTTCCACTCTGTATTTTTACGGAAGTATTTTGCCGTCAACAGGATTAAGAAACGGTATGACAATGAACCACCCGAGAAAATCTTGATCTCTTATGCGGGAACGTGGTTTATATAACTAATAAAGACGATATGTTAGTTTATATGTCCTACTTTTATCTTTAATTTTATATACAATTTCCAGAATTTCAACTTTTTTACGTTTTACATTTTTTCTTGTACTTTGTGCTTACATTCGTTTGTAAGGACTGATCTTCATAAATTTGTGTTTAATCTATTTTTACATTTTAAGAACTCGATTTTTAATTAACACAATTAATTAATTTAATTAACATCCATTAATATTCTGCTGGTGACATTAAATGCTAAAGTTGTATCCCAAGATGAAAATGTGAAGTGGTAGTGTCCTGTAATCCATATAATCAGGCAAATGATTTAAGCCAACATACCTAACATTATACACCTTGTACTAAACCCACCTCTATTCTAACTTTTGTCTTTGGGCGTCAACACCTTCAAATTTATATTGAATTTTGCCAGTTCACCATGTTTTTAACAAATGTTCTCCTAGCTCAGAGTAAATTCATATAAATCAGACCAACTTTTTAATATATATCCCTGTGCATAGAAGGTTCGAAAGACAGAACTGCCAATGCAACATCTCATGATACCATCTCGACCCGGTTAAGTTGTTTCTTGGTTTTAAAGCAAATATCTGAACTACGCGTTCTACTTTACTCATTGTCATTCTTTTAAATCAATTAAATTTGTTCTCCAGTTAATAAAGATCTTCAGAAATCAGATCTTGATCGGTGTATTTCCATTAAAGGCTATCTACTGCAACACGCCCATACGTGTAATTTAAATGATTATATTGATTATCTCTTCAATTACTTTTCAGTGTCGCTAAATAGCCTTACAGTGCTGGTGCATCGTAAAACCACAATCAATTAATCAACAAAACGGTCATTTCCTTCACATTCGATCACATTTTTATTTTTCTCTTCTGTCAGTCTGATTTTCTATCACGTCTTTTCTCATATCCTTCCAAATTTTCTGCCCATCTGTTTCTTCTTTCAAGCTACGTGTCTTTACTTTTTCATGTACATTTTAGGATGGGTACACGTGAAGAATGTATAAATCTTATTATTGTAGCAATCATGCTTAACTTTAATGTATGACATTTTTTAGATTTGCATTCCCTACATATATGTGCTCTCATCCACTTTAATGTACGTATGCATCTTGGATAACAGACTGAGGGTAGCAGCTGTAAATTGTCAGGCATTATGGGATCCACGAAAAGGGGTGGATGTTTTAATTTTTTAAAGCAAAATAAATATTATAGTTACTTATTTCAGGATACTGATTTTATTCAAAAGTAGGAGAATTACGTAAGATCATCTAAACTAATTCAAGCGAGGTAGCTATTTGAGTCAATAAGAACTTTTAATTCACTATACTTATATCTAAGCACTATAAGACTATTTAACGCAACAGAAAAGTTCATATGCTAGATTATGTACAGATGATAAATGGTTCATTATCGATCAGCGAAAATAAGACCAAACAATTAAAAGTAAAATGATGAGATGGTTCCCGATCAACGTGGAATGAAAATGGTGTGTGTCAGTGAACAATTAGATTTAAAAAGGGTATTTAGCATGAATGACAGTACATATAATAATAATAATGAGGACTTTGTATAGCGCCTAATCTTTAGAAGCTCTAAGCGCTTTACAACATTTGACAACACTTAAAAAAAAATAATAAAAAAACAAAATAAAACATATATAATGATATGATTACAAAAATAAAAACAAACACCACGAAAGTAGAAACAGAAAATATGCTGTAAATATTTAAGGCAAGGATACATTATTAGATCTTTAAGTCTGTTCTTGCAGTTGAAATAGGTGAGTTTTAAGAGCGCTCTTGAATGAGATCACTGTGTCTTTGTGTCTAAGTGCAGTGGGCAATTCGTTCCACGTTGCTGGGCCCTGGTATGCAAAAGTTGTCCATATGATTTCATCTTCACAGTGGGAATAATGAGAATACGAGTGTCAGAAGAGGAGTGTAAGCATCTTGCAGGTGTGTACACATGGGTGAGGTCAGATAGGTATGTTGGACTGGAGCCCGTCAGTGAAACGTAGCACAGAGAACAAATTTTGTGCTTAATTCTGGATCGTATGGATAGCCAATGTAGGGTACAGAGCAGGGGAGAGGCGTGCTCTGATCGTGGTACTCTAAGGATGATCCGAGAAGCTGTATTTTGAACTTTGTGAAGTTTCTGGAGTAGATATTGAGACGAACCAGACAGAATTGAGTTACAATAGTCCAGTCTTGAAAGTACTAAGGAACACACAAGTGTTTTAGTGGCATCAACTGAAAGATACTTGCGAATGGAGCTGATTCGTCTCAGCTCAAGATATGCAGCCTTGCATATGTTCATGACATGTTGGTGCAATGAGAGGGTACTGTCGAGAGTGACACCGAGGTTTCGTACTGACTGTGTGAATTTAATGTTGGTGTTGCTGATATTTATTGTCTGAGGTAAAGGATGTGAATGAGAAAGTCTTTGTGTTGTAATCAGGATGGCTTCAGTTTTATCATCATTCATCTGCAGCTTGTTACATGTCATCCATGATTTCACATGGGAAATGCACCTCTCTACACCTTGGATGGTAGCTTCAACTTCAGCTGGATGGCTAGATTTGTATATTTGGGTGTCATCAGCATACAATTGGTGAGACACTGGATGATGATCTATGACACTTGAGAGTGGCTGAGTGTATAGAATGAAGAGAACAGGTCCAAGAACAGACCCCCTGTGGAACACCACAGCATAGATCAATTGGGCTGGAGTGTTTTCCATTTGCGGACACAATTTGTGTCCTGTTGACCAAGTAGGACTTGAACCATAGTAAGGCCGTATCATGAATGCCAAATACATGCTGGAGACGGTGAAGTAATATATCATGGTCTATAGTGTCAAATGCTGCAGACAAGTCAAGGAGAGTGAGGACTGTAATCTTTCCGCCATCCAAAGCAGAGAGAAGGTCATTGACTACTTTCAGAAGAGTAGTTTCAGTACTGTGGCAAGGGCGATATGCAGACTGTACATTGCTAAAAAGACTGTTTGAATTCAGATGAGATACAAGTTGGGATAGAACAACTTTTTCTAAGATTTTTGACATGAATGGCAGATTAGAAACTGGACGGTAGTTCTTTAAATCATTATGGTCGAGTGTTGGTTTCTTCAGCAGAGGCTTTACAATGGCAGTTTTGTAAAATGATGGGAATTCCCCAGTGGAGAGAGAGGTATTAATAACATCAGTTAGTGAAGGCAGTATTGGATCCAAGCACTCTAGCAGCAGTGACGTGATGAAGGCAAAAAGCATTTTGTAATTTCTAAAGCCATTTGATAGTATATGTTACTGTGTTAAGTATATGTATTTCAATGTAGGAATGAAAATCATCCTAAGAATTTTGGGACAGAAGTTGTCTTTTGTTTGATATTCACGTAATTTCTCCGGTACATTAAATATTTTTACGTGTGTGAGTCAATGTGCTACTGGCCTTCTCTGATAAACACATTAACCAGGTGTTAACATCAAACTCCAAGTTTCCATTCATATTATATTAATAGTAAATGATACCAGTCGTGTCAATACTATTTTTATCAACAAGCCCTCCGTTTTACAGAATGTCAGCTTTAGGATAAATTTAATCATCACACGTAAAGTATAGTATTTGGAAGGCAATTTTCACTGCAGTTAACATGCACATGAGAACCTCGTCAATGAGGAACTGACAATTTAATGTTCGTGATTGGGGTGCTTCTCTTTTCCTTTATCTTCATCCAATTTTTTGAATTTCAAATAATGTAATGGATAGGACATGCTGTTAGCTTGTTATAAATGAGATCAAGCTATTTTTCAGCAATGTTAGTGTTTGAAATTAAAATAAAATGTCGGGTAACTACCCCATAAAATTAAATTGTGGTGGACGGTGGTGCTTATTCCGGTATGTTCATTACCGAGATCTAAGGATTACAGCACCTTACTGAACTTTTATGTAGACATTGCAACATTAACATCTGCTTACGAAAGATTGTGCTGCAAACACTGTTAGCTTTAGCTGTTTGGCATGAAACGGAAGACAGGTATATATTTTTGACCGTGTAAGAGATGTGGAGGATTGGTCAGATTTTTCTCTGGTATCATTATCATATTGTTTTGAGTCGCAACTAGACCTCTCAGCACAATATCCATAGGTCATGGCATGAGATTATACAAACACGATACACTACTTTCTTAAACAAAATCTATAAATTCCACAATACTACTGGTTTATTGAAGTTCTTCCAAATTTTCATTACGTACGTTAATTTGATACTGTGACCTATTTTTATAATACCTATAAATGGATTTGCCCGTTTGATTAATAATTAGTAACAAATGAATGGTAGTTAATGAGAAGAGGCGTCCTAGACAGAATGGCATCAGCATCGATTGCTACCTCACGTGGAATGGAGATGCAAACGTCATAAACCTTTACAACACACGCTTCTATTATCATAACAGAACATTTTGCTTATTAGAAAGTACTTTTAGGTCTTTTATGAACATATGAGCTTGCCATTGCGAAGGTTATCAGTTCACCTTGTTGTTTCCACTTGTCTTTTACTCGCCTTTCCTCTTCTTTTTCTTGGGGGAAGAATACAATAAAATACTTTAGGAGTGATCATATCAGTAATGTCAAAGTCTTTGTCTCCCATAATTGTATGCCCGGTTTCACATTTGGCTATCCGTCCACTTAATTTTGCTATTACCTATCACAAATACTTCCAGCCAAGTGATCGGACAACTGGATGATTGTACTATTTGGACTAATACCTATCAACACTTTCCATGTCATATATGATTTGTAGTCTGAATACATTCTACTCTTATTACCTAATGACTGGTATCTTCCTAAAAATCTCTCTACAGTTGTTTATAACCCAATAATGTGGACATAACCTTTTAAACGACTTGGGCATATTATTTTAGCTGTAACTCTATTTGGCCATGCAACAATGACATTTAAATGTTGATACGTGCTGTCTAACCATTCATTAGATGTATTTTTGCTTGTGGATACTATTACACTAAACCTCCGTGAAAATCATGGCTCAGCAAAACTAACCGCAGCCTCATGAGGACCATAGAAAGATCTTCAACTTCTCTACTATTACGTTGTTTGCCTCTGTTCAGACAACAAGTAGAAAACAATTGCTTTATCTAGAAATTCAGTATAAAATATAACCTCTTAACTGGTAAGATTATCATTAACAGATATAGCGTGCATAACACTTGTGTCCGTATCTTTCACTTGGTGTTTCCATAATGCATATGAATTACTTTTAGTTCCATATGTTTCAGTTTCATATTTCTTTCCGCATTTTCCAGTCTCACTCTGTATTTCTTACTGCACACCTTTGAGAAATCGCTTCATTACATTACTACAGTAATCATGACAGAAGTGTCCAAAAGAGAAAACTCTCTCTCTGAATACAACTAGTAGTTTCAGCTTCTGAATTACTCTCTGGAAGGTATATAATTTCCCTGCGCTTTCTTCGTGATCTGATTCTGATGTAATCTCTTCCGTTTCCTTGCGTGCTGCAAGTTCTGCATCATGTGATGACATATACTAAAAATAATCATATTATCATAATCGATTGAAAATCAAAAGAAATGACTGTTTTCATATTTTGAAAGTTTTATTAGCTAACACGTTTGACTGTCAACGTTTTATAATGTGAACAAGCAAACAAAATATATACTTATAATCATTTTGTGTCTTCTATGTTTTTGTTTCCTTGGGTTGGTTGGATAGTTTGATTTTATTTAGCAGCTACTTATTAAGATTTGTAAATACTCATCCAGCGGAAAACATATTATACAAATTACAAAGCAGCATTGTTTAACCCTAAGCAATAATATTAAAATGTATGTGACTTTACACCTCTTTTGCATGTTTGAAAATGGAAAGAGAACGCTGTCGTCATTCTGACAACAATATATCAGTTCGCGAAAAAATAAACAAAACATTAGTCGTCCTAACTGTCTCATGATCAAACACTGAGTTAACCGATGCTCCTTTGTTGGTCAGCTTTTAGTGGCGAAATGTTCTGAACATAAAAAAGAACAGCTTCCTGGTCTGCAGTTCTTCCAGCTCATGCGACTTGCTCAAGTGGATCTTAACTGTCTTAACTCTTTTTGCTCTGGGAACCTATGCAGTGATACTTATGGACCGTTTATCTCCATTCCACTTTAATCATGAAAATGTGTGGCAAAACAATCAAGTTGTTGTTTTTTCATTAATGGCGAAAAATATAATTTCATTCGCTTTCTTCTGTGTTGCAATCAGAAGAATCAGAAGTCAATAGAAAACATTTTACAAGCCATTTTAATATGAAGATTAGAAAGTACATAATTTTTAATAAAGTAACTTCGTTAATGAAGTTTCAAAAGATATATAAATTGATGATGATGATGATGATGATGATGATGATGATGATGATGATGACAAATATCATAATTTAATGTGGGGATTGACATTATCTGCATCTTTGAGTTATTAAAATTCTCAAATAGAAATAAATACCTCCAGGTAATAGAAAGAAGTTGAAATTATGTAATATTGTAAAGTAAATGCTTTGCCAACTCAGTAACTGTAAAACCTAATTTAATAATCTAATCATTATTAAGAGATAGGTGAAATTATTTTCTTCTCGTGCAGTTAAACTATTAACAGGATATGAATTCAACAATTCTATCATTTCCCTTATTCAGTCCATTTTTTTAAAGAAGGAAGCTGTCAAAACCTACCTCAATAATAGCAACTAAACAAATGGGAACAATTATTAAAGACTTAAAATCACTTTAGCAAAATGTGTTGGACTCCATGCCGTACGAAGATATAACTGCTGGTTTGCTAACTGGTTATGGTAAATCACTAGTCTATAAATTCTTAACAGCAATGACATAGCGTGGATAGAAAACTGGCCATATTTTCGTGGTGAATACATTAAATAATATTTTATTTCGACAAATAAAAGACCTGGAATCATTTGAAACATCCACTACAGCCGAGACAGAAATAAATATAAGCAATGACAATAACAGAAACAAAATGGGTTTCTGGAGATTTTTCCTTTGTTTATACCCATCCCGAAATGATTATTAACAACAAGATAGTTAAAAAAAAAATAATCACCCAATTTTACCAGAAAGTGGAAAAAGTATTCATTCTCATAGATGAAGACCGTTGCATTTTGGACTGGGGTGAAGACTTTCTACCAGCATTTGATAAGCTGTATGAGCTAACAGCATTACTTCCAAGTACTAACATTTTGACCCTGAGTATTACCCTTTCCAGTGAAGGACAGTTAACTATTGCACAGAAGCATCGAATGAGAAACATTAAGTTGGTTTTGGCTTCACTCACAAGAGAATATATATCTTTTGGTATTTGCACCAGACCTCCATCAATTGCCTTAGCTTATCAATCTAAAGAATATGCTATATAAAAACTTCCTATTGAACTCGTACAAGAATTTTCTCTGACAATTGTGTACTTTTCTGGCAGACATGACTGGGTTACTTTGTCATACAAACTTGCTGAAAGACTTATTGGAAAGAAATTCCTTGTGGGTTAAGTTCAACAGATCATGCTCGGGTGGTTAAGTTTAATGCTACTCGGGAAGAAAATGGAGGTAATAAGGTAGTAATGACTTAAAATGAATTTTCCAATATCTACGAACTTAAATGAATTAGAAATCTGTTATATGAGGGACATTCTTTACATAGGAAGCCCTGAGTGTACTTAATATTGTTCGCCTCAGATTCAAAGTGAAAATAGCAATTATTGACAAATCGAAGACACTTTCATCGAAAACTTCACTTTACGAATAAAAAGGATTTAGATTTACTTCAGGAGAAGTACTTTAATACAATGTGTTCTTTTTCCTGTAATTGCATATTTGATGGCTAATTGAAAAGCTACACAAAAGGATCAACCCTCATAGATCTGACTGGATGACAAAGAAGTTGTACAGAAGCCCGGTTGCAGAACACTTCTCCTCCTCTGGCCACACTTTCAGTGATATAACACTTATCGCAATTGCTAACAACCCCAACTGGGGTTCCGAAACCAGGAAGGAAAGGGAATCTTACAGGATACGCCGCCTTAGAACATTGAAACCAAACGGTTTAAACCAAGAAGACTAGAAAGACACAGCCATGCACTAGTGGAGTTATCCTTTGCAGCCGACACATTTTCTTTTCAAAACTTTTCTAAATTTTCTTAGTAGCCTTCAATTACTACTATAAGAATGAAATCTCCGGGATATAATTTGCTCTTATATAAATGTACACAAAATAATAGATGTCGCTATGGCTTATCGATTTCTAGGTTAATACAGATATTTTCCAGTATCCGCAACAAGTTGATATAGGCTGGTTGAGACATAATACATTTAAAGGTTTAATTCATGTAGAAACAGCCATGTTGAGTTTTGCAACCACAACGGTTTTTGTGCTTTATTTGTTTGTTTTGTCTATGTTTTGTATATGCTTTTGAAAAAGACTCATTAAGAGTCGAAAGCGCTCAGGCTAGTTAGATACTAGTTTTGCACTGTTCGTCGTCAGTTTATTGCATTTATCTCAGTCTATCCCTGACACACATGATCCCTTGCTGGATCTAGTGCGCTTGAAAGGGCTGTT
>JAECUM010010701.1:0-69878 GCA_016617855.1 Megalonaias nervosa
TCTCGAGCGATAGACCTGGCTGAACAACTCTGAAGCTAATCACTTTCATGAAATTAATAAAAGTTAATGTTTGTCATTGAGATATTAAATTATACGTATGGATGATACAGCATTTTGTTACGAGATTCCGATCCCAGTCCAGATAAAACGTGCGGTGTTTGCTTTTAAAATAGGCTACTTTAGATGAGAAAGTTTTAGATAACAGTCAGAAAACCAATCTATCACTGGCGGAGGCATTTGCGATTTTCATCATATCATATACATCCAGATCTTAGGACATTTCGATGGAAATTATAATTAAAATTAAACATTGCATGGTTAATGTTCAAATACATACTAGAAATACATGCCACTTGTTCAAATCAGCTGATTGAAGAGTCTATGATTATTGAAAGTGTGGTTTACGCGAAAATGTGGCGAAGGAAAAACGTTGTGATTAATTTAGTGTGATTAGACTGATAGATTCATCACTTAAAATTAATATGCAATCGACCTCTCTGCATATAAGATGGGTCAAATTGGTCCGAGATATTACCACACTAATTAAGTTCTTTACATAATTAATTTCTTTTTCTACATTTTTTTTATTTTATAAAATCCAGTGCATTAGTTCTAAGTTCAGAAGCACAAAGTCTAGACTATCTTACAGATCTTGTGCTGGATACAGCATATAACACATGGGTTATGTTGTATTCTCTAGAAACAGTTGCCTTGGAATGAAATTAACGGAAATTTTTAAGGAAAGTGACAATTGAGGATACGGCCGATTCACATTTCTTTGCTTTGTCATTCTACGCAAAAGCTAAGCTGAACAAAATAAGCATTTTATTTTCTGCTTACGTTTAAATGCTGCTATTGAATGAATACAAGTAACACTCTTTACTGGTCAGCAAATATTTATGATTTTCATCGGTACTGCAACAGGATGCAGTAACAAAAGATTCACACAATGCTCGCCAGGTGGAGCGATGGTTTTTCTCAATACGCAGATCTATTGTGAGCAGATATAGCTTGTAGTGTTTGAAACAAGCATTCATGAACACTTCAAAACGTCACAAAACATCAATTTGATTCTGTACGTCATAGTAAAAAAGTCAGGTAAACTTCAAAATTTGGAGTGTTCCGTGATATCTTGTACAAACTGATAATATTTGTTTTTATGTTGAAGTTGAAAACTGATAGGTTAAACATTTCATCCGTGGTATATGTTTCAAACGAATCTTTCAAAGCTATCTGTGTATTCGTATTGGTAAACGTCCTTCCTTGACATTTTGGTTGAATATTTGAGGACTGTCTCATCCTTTCTGTGAATTGTTCGTCGCTCAGATTATTTGTTAACTGTTCTAACGATGGCGCCATGGATCTCAAGATATCTACACACCTGATCATCGTTTTAATAGTTATTTCTTCATCTTCTTTCACCAATCAATCAATGTTAAAATCCTTGCTGAATGAAATGTATTTTTACCTTGTAAAAGGATCTTGTCTAACTATGACCGTCCTAATTAAAATTGGAATAAAGTCTGCATATATGAAATTTTAATTATAATCGTTATT
Organism: Megalonaias nervosa; assembly: GCA_016617855.1. Lineage (NCBI taxonomy): Eukaryota > Metazoa > Mollusca > Bivalvia > Unionida > Unionidae > Megalonaias > Megalonaias nervosa. The sequence continues at coordinate 1,558 of JAECUM010010701.1, forward strand.
TGCATGACCTCTGTACTAGCCTGTAATGTAATCATAATCACCACTACGGTCTCGAACACTGACCGCGCAAACTTCACGTCACGCACTTTATAGTTAAAAATTTCTTTCTAACACATATGAGTAGTATAGAAGATATATGTATCGGGTCACTTGATATATGTTATGTCCCTTTTCGAAAGGGGGCGGGGTGGGTCAATTTCACGAAAATAAATTGACCGAAAACAAGAATTTTTAAAATTATTTTTGGGCTTTCTAATACACCTGAAAAATATTTTGGCAAATTCTGTTTTAAAAACATGTTTGATTAAATATTAGTGTGCGTACTTAAACATTTACTTCTTTTGCATTTATTTTTGCTTTAAATAAAATTAATGGGGTTTCTTTCAAAATACTTGTGAAAACACTAAGCAATAGACTGAGACGTATCCGGAATTATTTAAGCATAAAAACACCACCATATACCCTTGTATCTCCGATTTTTATTAGTTAATAAATTTAGTTCTTATGAAATATTGTTTATAAAACGACTCAATTGAATTGTTTTACTATATAAAAATGACTATAAAGCAAAGTATTCATGCTTCAACCGAATAGCATTTTATCAGTATATCGTGAAAGAGCAACTGTAATTATCAGGAACATCTAAATCCATAAAAACTCGTAGAATCTAGGTACATGTTGAATGTCATAATCAGAACTCATTAAATACATATAATATGATGTAATCTATAAATGCACATCATAATATGAAATCAATAAATACATATCATAATATGTAATCAATTCCTATTCTACCTTAGTTTATTTGCAAATTAGGACCGTGAGCTAGTCCTGGTGCAGTAAAAACAACCTTCTTGGACAAGATCATCGATAAAGTTTAATTTAAAATAAAAATGTCTCATACATACTGGCAATCCATTGTGCATATTGCTGATTCGGTTAGTTTGAATAAAGCTTATGTGTTGGTGACAATTCGGTTTTATTAAACGTTTCAAATGAAATGGTTTGTAGACATTAATAGATAAATTAAAATTATTTTCAAATGATTTTTGATATCTTTTAATATTTCTGTAAATTACTGATCCAACAAATACTCTTGTGCATAAACATATTAGGCAATCCTTTCAATGTGATCGTTATTTTGATTGCTGGATTGAAAAAATACATCCCATGCTCATTTTCCTATTCTCGTTTGCTCCTTCGGAACTCATTCTAAGTGAATATAGTTTTGAATTTGGTAATGCTGTATTAGCAGTTTCATCAGCGATTTTGTCTCCCTCTCTTGTGATATTATCATAAGCGACAAAAATCCCGTTCATTTTCTTATCTTTTGCATAAAAAATGATTTGTTAAGAAATAATCGTTTCGTTCTGGAGACAAATACGCTCCAGTCCTATCTTGTTTTGCACCATCTATTACTTCTGTTGCTTTTTTGCCGCATTATTATGCAGCAAATTCAAATCCGTAAGTGCCATCTACTGTTTGTGGAATAGTGAAACCAGAGAACATATCCAATAAACCGTCGAGTCATTTAAGTAGATCGTTTTCAAATGTTTTTTTAAATAAAAATAATATAGCAGATAATGGTCTTTCCAAATGTGCTGGATCTTTCAGAGAGCGTTTTCGTAAGGGAAGCATTATAGAGGTAACAAAAAATGACAAAGCATGGTGCATCATGTATGTAAAACTGATCAAGCTCTTTCGAGATCACTTGATCCCTTTTTCAAGGCGGACAACGTAAAAAAGATATGTTCGTGCGGTTTCAGCCAAAATCAGAAAAAATGAACCTAATATATCCTTACAAAGGTACAAAACCGCATACTTTGAACGATTTAAATTTTGGCAAATTGGGTATTTCAATTTGGCAAGAACGTTCTTATGTGTTTAGCTTGCCCACATGTAACCCATTTTACTGACTGACCCCCCCCCCCCAATATAACATGACAATAATGTCAGTATTTGACTGCATAAACTTAAATCTCGGATAATATTTATTATACATTTATAATGAAAGAATAAAGATAAATTAAAAATATGATTATATCTATGCATTAGCATTTAATGACACCTAGGCAAAATGCTGGCTGTATACTGTAAATTACAAAGTTCCAAACATGCAGAAACCAAGAATTGCACAAAAACCTAATGACTGAAGTTTCTGATTGTATTAAAACTTTACACAGATTTAATAGTCTGTGTTTCCTCCAAGTCACTCTGGGAAGGACATTTCATCATTTGTACTTTGTTCAATTCTTAATGTCTCGAAAAATAAATCTGGACATCTAAAATCTGTATTATTTTTTTAATTATCTGTTTTTGCATTTCTGAAAGTTTAGATTTTCTGTTATATCCTGGTCCACGGTCTTTCATCTCTTCCTCCATGTTTTTGTATCTTTGAAATTTTCTTTCAAAGTCTTACGCATTTGAGCGTCAGTAGTTTTTTTATAAGACGTCTATTATCTGCATCAGCAGTTTTTGTAGGATATCCTAAGTTTGTTAAGCGGTTGTTATTCACGTTTGCATCGTTACTTAGTGTTTGACCTAGTGCTTCAGGGGTTCCAGTCTCTTTATCTGTTAATTGAGAGCTAAAATCACTACGATGTACTTAATGATCTTTCTAAATCAAATACAAACTAACTTACCCGAGATATTCAAAAGATATATTGTAATGGTGCACAATTTTATAGATATTTACGCATTACACTCCGTTGTGGTCAGCGTGAGACGTAACCATTAAAATCGGCTAGGATCGCCTTCATTTGCTAGCTTGTGATGGTTAACCGCGCTTGTTTTGGAGCAGGACTGGATTTTATTTAGAACCCGCTATGATAGTAACGGCCCGATAGATATTTTAACGTAGTGTCAAATGAAGAAATGACAAAGTTGAAATAAGCCAGATAAAAAATTTAGGAAAATATTGGGCCATTTAAAATAGGTGTCATAAAATGATATTTTCCAGAATAGTTATTAATAAAGGCGGACTAGAGAAAATTATTCTGACTTCGATCGGATTTTTAAATTTTTGGCGGTTAGAGGGAGTTAATCCTAACTGGCTAAGCTAAAGAAGGGGGTGTGTTTCCTAGACGAAATTTTAGTTATTAAGTAGTTTTCAAATGAAATTCGGCAGTCAAAGTTTTTCTGCCGAAAGGGAAGTCTGAGGGACTCCGAGGAAATGAACAAGTAATTTTTCTCGTTAAATAAATCGTCATAGGGACTGGACCTAGAGGAATTCGAGAAACCCGGAACCAGAGAGAGATTCAGCTTCATGAAAAAGGGATCGAGTCTGGGGAAAGCACATGGTATTGTCTCAATCGTATACAATATCCTCATGGACGTAAGTCTGTAATTATGTGTTGAATTTATTCATATTAAATTCATACATCAATTTTCCGTGAGTTCGGAAGTTAAGGGGTTGCATGCATTTGTCTCTAATTTATATTATTCGTGTATTATGTGAATTTGTTCAAATTGATATGAATTTGTTCGAATTACCTCGTTCAGATGTAATACAAATAATGTATTTTAGAAATTTCATGCAACACATCGATACGAAATGTGAGAGTTAATGTATCTGTCATAAAGGATATGTAGCACGTATGTTTATTTTACTGTGTTTATGTCAATGAATCGCTAGTTAGCAAGTAATTTAGTTAAGACGGAAAGTCCATTAATTCATTTGTGTGATTAAGTTGTGAATTCTCTTAACCGAGTGAATCAGCGTGTGTCGACCGACACCGTTTAGCTAGTGATTTACAGCCCACAGTGGGAAGTAATAGAAATCATAGAGGTCTCATTATGTCATGGTCCCAGTTATGAATGCAAGTAGCTGCTAGAGAGACATTAAATTTATGTTAATAGGATTGTGTACCACTATAAGGTTGCAAACTGACCATAGCCTTAGTCTGTTGAGTTACGATAAGACGATATCTGACATAACAAGAGTAGGAATATTGTTGAAGGCCAGAAAAGAAAAACATGACAAATAATTAGGTTGCGTTTCATTTATCTGAAGTAAAAACAGATCCATGTCTTTGCACCCCGTAGTGGGAAAAGACTGCAACTAAGTTACAGTTGAAGACCAGAAGAGGTTGGACTGAGAAAGAGTAGGGAAGGAATAGAAATGGCAACGCTGACCTGTCACCAACAGTGATTTGGAAAGGACCTGAAGCAGTCAGGTTATGCTGATATACCGGCAATTTGAGTTCGATCAGTCACTCAGTTCTATGATAAATTTGTTTTATCTGTATAACAGAACGGCTAATTGCATTTCGCATTAATTTCGTAATTCTATTTCTAAGAGAAAGTGTATAATTCAAATGTCATGTTCAATTTTATTTGCTTATGTAGTCGATTAAATTATTATATTTTATATACGGGGGTTCGTTTTGTTCTATTCCATATTTGCTCAGATCTCTGTTACTCAACCCATTAATTTCATATTTTACTTCATTGTTTGCTCGATGCGGACAATAACACAGTGGTCGAACATCTAATAGATAATGATAACCAAAGCATCATAGAAATGGGGGTGGGTGGGTGGGTCATATCTCATATTATATCACACACCCCACCCTCACATATGTATTATTGGTATACAATTAAAATCTATTACGTTCCAGTCTTTATCTTTAATGCTAATATTAAATCTGTTTATACGCCTCCTTGTAATAGCTTACATTGGCTATTAACATCGCAACATATAAAATTACACAAAACACATTTTTAATTGGTAGACACTCTAATAAGGTAGAGCAGGCGTTACAATATTTTGTATTTAAATATTACTTGGTCAAGCAAGGAAAATTAATAAGTTGTTAGGTTCCAAAGCTCCTCAAACTGTGTCGGATTTTGTAGCCGTCTGGCTATTAAATACTTGTAATGTGGAGTTACAGTTGGTTCTATACGTTGTGTAATTATTGCCTGCAGTTGCTGTAGTTTTGTTTGGTCAAAATTCAGTTTTAAGGATATAAAGAAGTCATCGATGCAGAGCAGTTCGCAGTTAATTATCCCACTAGTTTAGCGATACTTTTCCTGCACATTCATTTATATAGAGACTTAATAAACTGTTTAACAAGCCACTTTGTCTTTATTTTTAAGGCATTAGCTTATGAGCATTGGCTTTGTAAGGTCAAACAAAACGAATAATATTTTATGGACCTCTTTGCCTGTAGTTGTTCTGCTGTCATTGATGAGGAAGCAATGGTCGTGTAATTGTAGATATTCTGATAAGAATCTTCACCAAAAGAATAAGGAGATTAAATAGTATTCGAGGAATAATGATCGGAAGAAGATGGAAAAGATCGATAGAATTTTATGGGATCAGGTCTGAGTAGAGAACGATTAAAACAATTACTGGATAGAAGCGATAGGACATAAGATAGGGAATAATAAAAACTGTTGACATAAAGACAATTAAGAAAATAAACAGTGGACAGTAGCATAAGTATCGAGATTACTGGACCGGTCATATTTAATATTTCATATCCCCGCAGGAGAACATATTACCACTTCTATTTTTTTTTAAATGTAAAATACCCTAAGGTTCCTGGATCATAGTGATCTTTAACTATTTGACCATTCATATTTTGGCAATTTTAAATCTGGTATCCATATACGATGATGTTAAAAAGAAAAACTTTTGTTGCAAATAAACAAAGAGACCTTTCGGGACAACTCATATCATTTTAGAAAACAAAAATACCCCTAATTCCCTGGACCGGACTGTCATGGACATTGTTAGAATTTTATATCTCGTATCCGAAGGACTTTTTTAAAATTTTAATACTTGTATCCCTATATGATAATATTCGTAACGAGCAACTCTTGTTTCACTGGAGCAACGAAATCATTTCTGAACTCCTCTTGATATAAAACAAAATTACCTCTAACCACCTAGATCACATAGATCGTGTAATTACTTGATCTAAAGCAGAAAAGATATGCAACATGTAGAATACACACAAAAACCAAGAAGTAAAAGCATCGCTCTGTGACGGGTATATGAGTCACGTAATGCGTCATATATTTCTAACCTAAGTATGCTAGTAATGTAACATTTTACAGTATAATTACCGACAATTATTTATTACGACTGTTCATCTTATTTTTGCATAGTATGTCCATGCACAAAAAATGGAAACAAAGATCTCACTGAGAATTAATGACAGCCCAGTCTGATACATGCGATATCACAATCGTGCAATAATTCTACTAAAACAAATTAGAGTTATTAAAGTACAATCATATTGCAACACTGACAAGAAAAATATGGTATCACTAACTCAACGCACTGCACAGCCCGTGGAATGCTAAAGTCAAGCCTGGTTGAAGTCGGCGCATACCACAACAATAAATACTGGATGTTAGTATGATAGAAGTTTTATAGGAAATTTCACACTGCTCTGAAGTAAGTTTAGTAGCTCAAACGGTATAAGGTTGTATTTCAAATGGAGACGTCTGCAGTTTGAGTCCTGCTCTCGGACCTAAATCTCTATGTAATTGTCAGTTATCTCAGTATCATAATCAGGTCACATTAAAAGCAAATCAAATTTATTGACTCCACGATTGGAAAAATGGATACAATAGGGATTTAAATAAGACATGCTCACAAGAAATAAATAAAAATCAACAAAATTCATCTTATGGCTTTCATACAAGAAATGTGATACGTAGTGATCGGGAAACATGTGAATTTAGAAATGGCGTGTAAACATCAAAATGTATCGTATGGCTAGCATACAAAAGCATAACATAGACTATAGTGTACGCTTGACATATGCTATTGTGTACACTTGGCATAGGCTATAGTATTTGAAGAAAATCTATGACCCGTGTTGGCTGGGAATATATATGGAAATTTACTACTGTATCCGACTGAATGAGGATTCGGGTATAATAATGTAATTAATAGGTAATTTACTGTCTTAATTCAATTCTATTTTGGAAAATCGTTTCGTGAATTTTCTGTCTTTTCAAAGCCTGCATATGGCATGCAGTCAAAGGGAGATAAATCATTTCAGATCATTCCGCAGTTTCTGTACTTGAGTTTTCAGACTGGTTATAAAACAATTTTCTCCATTACTATATCTTATAATCAAGGACAGAGATCCAGCTTTGAATTCATGCTTAGTAAAATGCTTGATATTGATGTCATTTTATGAAAAGCGTTTGCTTTCATTGCATTATTGTCAACCTTGTCGACACGGAATCTAAGGAAATAGCAAAAAAGAATTGTTATCCACCAAAATTGTTCTGATGCGACGACGTTTCCTTTTTTCACATATATCAAATACACCAAAGAACAGCCTTTTATAGTCTGTCATTGTCAAACGTTTTACGTGGAGAAACAAAATTATGGCGTGGCTGTTTGGTAAAGGTATGAAGCAAGCATAAAAGCTTGGCCATTTTTCTTTTTTTTTCTTCTTTTTTTTTTTAATGCCTGTCGGGCACATGTATCATAGCGATATTTATTTCGGAGTTCTTATGTCTATGTCTGTGTCTATAAATACGTTGACGCAGTCACACTTGACTATTAAGCAACGGGTGGTGCGTGGTCAAAGATAAAGAAAAGACGGAAGTGATAGGACAGTCAGAAGAGTAATGACAGGAAAGGCAGAAATAAGTAAAAGAGTGTCAGCGTACGTTTTCGTTCCTTCATACTCAGACCAATCCGGCTACCGTAGCGGCGATGAGATATGAAACCTCAACCGGCATAGCCCTGAGAATCACTAGGTCTTACATGTAGCTGACGAGTTCATTAGAGTGTGATTTTGGAAAGCTCCTGCTTGTGAGATACCAAGTCAGGAGCTTCTGCAGCTATTGCTGGTAAGTTGTTCCAAGTCCCTATTGTACATGGGAAGAAGCTAAACTTGAAACAATTTGTTGACTCTGACTTTAATTGGAACTTTTTCCTGTGGTTTGCCCTAGTTTGTCTATATGCCAGGGTCAGGTATTTGTCCGCTGGTATGTCCACTAGGTTGTTCGCAATCTTGTACAACATGGTCAGCTGGGCCTTGGTTTGCCTGGATTCGAGTGATTCCCACTGGAGATGGTTCAACATTGCACTGACACTGCTAGTGTTACGATATTTATTTGTGGTGAATCTAGTAGCTCTCCTCTGAACCATCTCAATCTTATTTATTAGATCTTTATTATATGGGTTCCACACAGTCGAGCAATACTCGAGACCTGGTCGAACCAGAGTTAAATATGCTGCGCTTTTTACTTCTTCATTGTTGATTTGGAGGTTGCGGCACAGGAAACCAAGGTTACAGTTCCCTTTTTTCACTATCTTGTGTATGTGCCTTTTCCAAGAGAGGTCTCTGGACAGTTCAACCCCGAGATATTTTGTTGCCTGCTCATTTGCTAACTTGTGCCCCTTGAGAGTATATTCGTACAAGATTGGTGATTTCTTCCAGTAAACTCTTAGGATGCTGCATTTTTCTGGGTGGAACATCATACCCCAAGTCCTTTCCCAGAAGGCCAGTTGGTTCAGGTCTTCTTGAAGGTTTCACAGTCCTTGGAGGCATTTATTTCCCGGTAGACTATACAGTCATCTGCAAACAGTCTCATATTGGATCTGACGCTCGCAGGTAGATCATTAATGAACACCAGGAAGAGGACGGGACCCAAAACACTCCCTTGAGGTACTCCACTAACAACTGGTACTGGGTCTGATGTTGCTCCATCTACTATAACTCTCTGTGATCTGTCTGATAGGAAATCTCTGATCCATTTCTGGGTGTAACCCCTGATGCCATAGTGGTCCAACTTACTGAGGAGTCTTTCATGGGGGACATGATCGAAAGCCTTACTGAAGTCAAGGATAGCAAGGTCATACTGCTTCCCTCTGTCTAAGGATTTGGCGAGCTCATCCACTAGAGTTATGAGCTGTGTTTCACAGCTTCATCTGGCACGGAAACCATGCTGGCAGTCTGTTAGAATGTTGTAGCGATCTAGATGTTGCATCATGTTGCTGACTATGATGTGTTCAAGCATTTTGCAGCAGATACATGTAAGGGAGACCGGTATATAATTGCTTGCCTTGAATCTTTCTCCATTTTTGAAGATAGCTGTAACGTTTGCTGTCCACACATCAGGGACATAACCTGTTGAGAGGCACTTCTGGTAAATATAACTCAAGTATGGTGCACACTCTTCTGCTAGATCTTTCAGGATCCTTGCTGGAATCATGTCTGGTCCTGTGGCCTTCTGTGGGTTAATTTTCCGCAACAAGCTGTATACACCTTCTTCAGTAACTTGGATATCAGGCATTGGTGGGTACCGATCTCCATGTAGGCTTGGTTGATCACTCTTATCCTCTTGTGTGAAGACTGACTGGTATTGACAATTCAGTATGTTAGCCTTGTTGGATGCCACTGAATGTAGTTTCCCGTGTTCCTTGAGTGGTGCCACACCACAGTTGTCTCTACGTAAGGACTTAATGTAGTTCCAAAATCTTAAGAAGAGATCGCGAAATGATTCTTAAACAATGTAAGTGTTATTAAAAGTTCATTTACTCGGGGTATTATCGGAAGACTATTAAATGGAACGCAATATTAAGACTTGTCTGTTTAAGTTTTTCCTGCCAAGTGAAATAAAACGTTTGCCAATAACCTTGATTGCTATTTTGCAGCATCCATTTTGAACATACTTGTATCACGTGATCATACATGGTCCTGCAAAATAGAGGCTCAACACTGGGTAAAATCGGAACAACACTGGGTATTATCGGACAATTATTTGTGTTTTAAAAAAAATAATCTTTAAACCGTAACATATCTAATTTACTAAAACGCAATAAATAAACTATAGAAAAATAATGTAAATATGGAAAATTTTGGTTATATTTATCAATCTGCTGTGATTTTAATATCTGACATTGCAGTTACATCTAATGCTATGTATGTAAATGAATGATTTTCTAGCATTGCATTGTAAAAGTATACAAGATATATTATACATTTAAGTGTTTCTTTTCATTTCATGTAATGTACCCAAAACTGAAGGTGTGAGAACAACACCTTCTTTAATTTTATTAAATGAACCTTATTCTTATACATGTAAAAATGCATTATAGCTTTAACAGGTTAGGAATTTAATATTCACCCACAAATATGACTAAATAATTAAATATGAAGAAAAAATTTTGCAATTATAATTAACATATCTTTGAAACAAATGAAAGGAAATTATTGTGGAGAAAGTGTTTTTCTTTTCATTTATACTCATTTCAAAAACAGAAATATTTACAACAGAAAATATAATTACAACAGTACAAAAGGTTGTTAACTACATAAACAAAGCATCTGTGTTTGGACACTCTTTGAAAAAGTCCTTCATTTTGTCTACATAACTAGGTTTGCATCTACATGCAGCTACACATATTTGCTGTGGACCAGTTTTTCTGCTTACAACCTCTGCATCTTATTTTGCCTTGATCAGAATGTTAGTAGTATGGCAGTTTTCTTGCAGTATCTTGCAAATAAATTTAGTGGAGTCATACTTAAAGTTCCTAACTTTTGGGGGCCATCAAAGACTGCTACTGCATCTTGATCATATGGATTTAAGGCTCAAGCTCCAGTCTGTATACAGCACCAACTGCCAGCTGTTTATTACCATAGTGGTGCATGCCTACAACTATCAAGTTTCTTATCCCCACTCAAGGAGATGATTTGTTACTCATCTGAAATCAATATGTATAAATTGATACTACTGTAAGATATAAAAAAAATTCTGATTGACCAGTTATGAAGATTATCACACAGTTAAATTTAATGTTATGTTCAGTTTGTTTTAATTGCAGATGAAGTAAATTTTTGGCTTTAGTTTTCATAAACTTGATACAAAAATTTCATGACTTTATGTATTCTGTTTATGACAGTTGTCATGGTAACGACTCAGTCTTGCATGCAGATATGTGCACTGTCTCCACTGTCATCCTTTGTTGAGAGAGATATATTAACATATTAACAATTTGTTTCTGACTTGGCAATTAGGAAACTGTTTTGAGAGCATTTATCTGCTTAGTGCAACTTTGTGTAAAAAATGTTTTACCAATTTGTTTTCCATGGTTGCATAGATGCATGCAGAGAACACAACTTGTGCATTAAAATGCTTGTAGGACAATTGCATAGATAAATACAGAGAACATGGCTTCTACATTCAAATGCATGTAGGACAGTTGAAAGGCTTGTCCATCTCAACTGAGAACCCAATTGGAAGACATTCCTCATGCATCTACTTCTGGTAGACATCACAGCAGACCCACATTTGCTCAATCTCTTCAGCAACCTCCTGACTGAATACACCCAAGCAGTGAGGGCATTCAACATCTTTTTCATTACCTGCTTCCAATATTGCCTCATCTCTTTGTTTGGGAACAGTCTTATTTTTAAATGATTTCTTGGTGTTTTTCTGAGATTTTTTTCACCAGCTCTTTTTCCGTTCTTCGTACAATTCTTTCTTTTTTTTCTCCTTTCCTTTTCTTTGTTTGCTTCATTCTTTTTCTTTTCTTCTGCTTCTGCATGGTGAAGCCACACGTCCTCTGTGAGCGCTCTGGCATGAACAATTGGTTTTCTTTCTTGGCTTTAGATACTGCAAACTCCAAGTTCTCAAAGATGTTGGAGATGGACTTATTCAACATGTCATCAACAGCAGATGTTGTTAAGGATACTACTGGGTCCTTATCTACTGGAGAAGGGAATGTTATTTTGTCCACAACTGGTGTTGTAGATGCTGTTTCTAGTGTCTTATCAAATTGCTCAAGGGCTGTACTTAAGGCCATTAATGCAGTTGGTGGGTCTAATTTTGGGGCCTCAGCGGCTGGAGTGGGGTCTGATATTAGGATTTCTGCATCTAGTGATGGGGTTGTTACTGGAGTCTCTGCTGAAGCTGTTATTGTGGTCTCAGCTGCTGTTCCAGGTAGCTCATTTTGACAGTGCTGAATTGCCACATTGGATGCATGAAGTGTGTCTTCCAGCTGTGGACTCTCATGCAACATTAGTTGGACAGGAAGGGAATGCCTTGTATATGTGTCAAATATTCTCATATGCTCCAATGCCTTTGATACATCAGAGATACAAGAGATTTTCACATCTGTATTTCCAGCAAGTGATGGGACCAAATCATTGGACTGTAGGATGACTTCTAGCTGGAGAGGGTAGATACCACATTTAGCAAATGAGTTTATGATAGTTGATGGGCAAAGAATTTTGGCATAAACTTTACCAAAAATCTTTCCAAATGCAATCCTACTTACTACTCTGCCAGGATTTTCTTCCATAAATATTTTGCATTCTCTTTTGTAATTTTCTTTCAAAGGCTTGAAACACCACCTATCAAGTGGCTGCAGTTTGTGTGTTGTGTGTGGAGGAAGTGCAAAGAGAATTATGCCTAGCTCCTTACATTTTCTCACAACATTCAACTTTATATGAGTACTGTGACCATCAATTAATAGGAATACTGATCTTGCTGGTGGAATGTGTCTTACAAAGTGCTCAGTTACCCAAGTTTCAAAGAGCTCTGAATCTATCCAGCCATTTGGAATGATGCATGCTCAAGTACAAGCTGGCATACCCTGAAACATATCATGATCCATACCCCATTTACCAGTGAATATCACCTGGGGTGGGATGAGGAGGCCAGAGGCTGATGCACAAGCTACAACGGTTATGTTTGTTTTATTGCCACTTGTCAGTGAATAAGCATCTTGTCCAGACAGCTTTACAATTTAGGTGGCTTGTGATCTAAAGGCATACCTACTTCATCAGCATTAAAAATACACACTGGGGCATGTGTTAACTCATATTTAGTGAGTACATGTGACAGAAGACTGAAGTAATTTTTTACTACTGTTTCATTCAGACATATTGCCCTATCCCTGGGTAATGACTGGAGGCTGCACAACCGCATCTGTGGCCATCTTTTAGTAAACCCCAACCACCAGTCATCACCAGGTCTACCATTTTTAAACTTATTGGGAATGTTTCCTGTCATTACTATATCACTAACTAAACTCAAAATCTGTTGCTTGCTTCTGCCAAACCCTATTTGGGCTGTAACCTTAATAAATTCTATTATCTTCTTTTCTTCCTCCAAAGGCAGTGTTATTTTGGGACCTGGCTTTAAAGATGTTAAGGAGGATACAAATTTGATGGCCTCCTGCATATATACATCATCCCTTCTTCTTCTCACTTTTTCTTTTCTTGTTTTACCCATTTTTCATGTTTATTCAAGGTTACCTGATAAGAAGCTGTAGAGTATAACTTATAAATTTACTTGATGAGGCAAGTCAAAATATTAGGATGAGGCAAGTCAAAATATTAGGATGAGGCAAGTCAAAATATTAGGATCAAGCCTGCTTTAGTTACGTTGCAAGTTGGAAAATGCGAGTCATGATTGTTGCTGTCTATATAAAAATAACATAAAGGGGTTTCAAAAATGTTTAAATGAGGTCTTTAATATAAACATTCACACAGTTATTGCTGATGTCAACACTGCCAGAAAGATAATTACTGTTTTGCTGTACATTAACACAAGTGCAATAAAAGAAATTACATCATTTAAGTTTCAAGACACAAGAATATTTTGTTAAAATTACTAGTCTGTGATTATTTAGCTAGGGATTGTTAAAAACTGTTGAGCACTTCTTAATATTGGGTATTACACTTTTATTTAGACAGCATTGATGAAATTTACTGGTGAGACAGCTGAAACTTTTTAAAATGAAATATTTAGATAATAATAATAGTAATAATAATAATAAAAATAATAATAATAATGACTAACAAGTTGGTGAGAAAATTTTTTTTTATTTCCAGTGGTGAGGGTTAATGTCGAGTATTGCCATACTTGATTCTTAATTAATTCAAATTATCAACGCAGTTTTGCTTGAAATACCAAGTGAAACATCTGCAATATCAGTTGAAGTGGTTTATATCTTCATTACAATCTTAATTTATTTGAAACATTAACCAATCTGTTTACTTAATAACCTGCTACATGTATTTCAGCAGTCTGATAATACCCCCTGAGTGTACCCCAGTATATTTATCAACCAATCAAACGAAGTTCATTGCAGGCGCCAGATTAAACATTCAGTCAGAACAGAACAGGAATTGGTCTACGCCATTTCGGATTCATAAACAGTGTCAGGCTTATTTTATTTCTCAGGGAATGCAATATTACGGTTTTGGAATTAACTATTTGCATACCGGAAGTGCTGCAAGAATTGTTTTAGTAAAAAATAATTTATTCACCTTTATTTTGATCGGAGGATTGCCGTATTTCAAAATGATGGGCAGGAAGAGGTCAGATGTTATGTATGATAATGTGTTTATAGGTTACTACTTTGCGGTAAATAGTTTTAAAATATTTTATTGGTTTGTCCGATAATATACATTGACCAATAATACCCCGAGTGACGTACTTGGACTCATCAACCTGTACTGAAATTCAAAACTTAAAACTATTCATAGCTGCAGACATTTGTTCTGTGACAGTTTTTTATTCATGAGTGCTACACTTTGCTTACCTAGTCCTATAATGTAAGACATAGCACATGTTTTTGTTTTAGTGCTGTGTCTTACTACCCAAATAACGGCCTTGCTTAGCGTGTTCTGATGTCGGTTAACATCTGAACGAGTAGTCAAAGTTTCAGGAATATCTCACACACTTGGCAGCCTATATCGACACTCTTCCACTAATTTATGTGTAATTAATATACTTACTGTGCTGTCTTTATCCTGGTGGAATCAAAATATGACACTAGCAGATGGACGCATTTTCATGTTACGTTGACATACATTTGAATTTGTTGCAATGCGATGGTAGTCAAGGTACGCCGAAGTATATTCAGGTAGGTTCATGTGGGGGATATGTTTCTTGAACGAAACAAAATGTTGCTTACAGTTCCAATAGGCATAATATATTTTTATTCTTTTCGTTAAAGAATAATATTTCAACCTAACCCGATTTTGGCATACCAGGCTTTCATCGCATTCCAGCCAACTGAAATGTAGGCCAACGAAACTTGAAATCAGGTCCATTTCTTTTGAGAGAATTTAAATTTATTAGAGAAAAGACATCAGGGTAAGTAAAGTCTGACAAAAACATAACTTTACTTTGTAGAAAAGTGTCATTATTGGTTGCCAGTTGTGTGTGATATTCCTGAAATTTGACTTTCGTTACACTGTTAGTTGACATCAAAACTCGCTACACAGTGCCTTAGTTAGGCAGTAAGACCCATCACCCTCCTAGAACAAAAATATCGGGTGATGTGTCTTACATTGTAGGACTATTTGCTGACCTTGCTTATAACGTCATCTGTTCCATAGCGGTTGCTTATGACACCATCTGTTCTCAGTGGTTGATCATAGCACTGCTCATGGCCATCATAGAGATGAGAAAAGAAATGTACGTTCATGCGAAATGGCAAACGTGGTGAATATACAACAATAAATAAGCTTAATATGAGTCAATATTTTCTTTTTAACATCTGTGTAAGTTTATGTTAAAGCTTCTTGGTCATAACAACAGTGCAGTTTGCCACCATTCTGAAAATCATGCAAACTGCATGTAATGCATTTATGACAGGGTTAGAAACATTTAATACTGTTTTCTTTCAAAAATTATGTACAGTAGTCCCCCTCTTATATGGCCACCCCTTCTGCACCGGGAAAGTGGCCTTATAAGACGGGTGGCCTTTCCAGAGGGGGAATAAATTTTTTGTGAGAAGTATATGTAATGTACGCAGTAAGAAAGCTACATTCTTCATAGCATTTAATATCTTTGTTTAAAAGGAACATTAATTATTAAAAGGTTCTTCTTGTTATAATAATAGACTTATTTCAACTGAATATGCATTAATAGTTCTTATTCTTGGCGTAAGCGTGATAGGCGAGCGGGTGCTGTTGTCATGCACATTGCAAAACCGTTCAAAAACATCATTTAAATCTTGGTACATACATAATTCTCTTTCTACTTGCTCCATTTTCCCACTGCTGCTGAATAACCTCCTTATCGGTTATGATGTTGTTTATTTGAGTCTTTTCAACATAAAATTGTTTTATTCGAGTCTTTTCTACCTAAAATCGTTCGGCAAGTTCCCCCTCCCCACTTCACCTGATGTCGTCGAGTAGAATAACCGACTTTTTTTCTAAAATATTCGTCTCCATTTACGTGATGACATGTTAATGTTTTGTAATGATTTATTCGGATGTTGCTATCTGTATGCGGTTTAATTATGCAGATGAAACATTTGCAGAGCGGACGAAATGCCTTCTTCGTAAAGGAACGTGTTGTCACATGATTTTTCGATCTTTGTCTGGTACCCTGTTTTGTTCAAGGCTAATTTCTCTGTGTGTGTGTCTGCAAAAATCTATTTTTAGACTATGCTGACCCTGTTATGATCTTGACAATTACACCCGGTTGTAATCATCAGTGTTGTCAACTACAAGATGATAAAACAACTTTTCTGCATTTAAACAAAATGCCATGTGTTTTTTAAAGGCAGCAATCATGTCACGTGATTCATTAGTCGCAGTCTGGTACCCTATTTATGTTTACATTTATTTACACTAAGGGAGAGAAACCAAAACGGCTTCGATATGTACGCAGATTTGATCTGAACAATAGCACCTCGCGGTCGTTACGATTTGTAATCTTGACAGTTATTGTCAGTAGTAATAACTACTAATTATGAAAATGAACAAGCTCAACATCTTACTAAGGGGGCCCCGAGTGGCCGAGTTGTCTAAAGCGCTGTCCGTTGCGGATCACTGCCATCTCACCTCTGTCTGCGTGGGTTCGAGTCTCGGACTCGGCCAATGTAGATATGTGAGAAAGCTTGCTAGTAGCTTCTCGTGGGACGGTGGTTCTTTCCGGGGTTTTCCCGGGTTCTTCCTCCACCATTAATACTGGCCGCCATGTATAGCCTATCGTGTGCTGAAAAATGGCGTTAAGCCCCACAACAACAACAACAACAACATCTTACTAAGGGAAGCCATAAAGGCTATCAAACCATTTTCCCGCTGACTTGTGTATTGTACATCAATACCGCCACTTCTCAGCTGTTACTACTGTTCAGTAATTGTAATCTTAACAATTATCAGAGTGACTAAACCGGACATCTCATGATAACACAGCAGTAAGGCTAATTGGATTACGTGTACTTACCTTTTGTATGGATTAAAATTTGAGTCTTTCTTGGCTTTATGGAATAAATGTGGCTTCTCGTGAAGCGTAAATGATATAATATTAACCTTAGTGGTACATGTACTTTAGTCAACACTTCTTTCAGGAACGAAAACCTGACGTCTGGAAACAGAAATTGGATTACTTAACACACGTTATGAATAAAATTGGTTCTGGATACATATTACAAAATAAAATGCGGCTGCTTGTGAGGGGTAAATTTTATATTTTTGCACTAATATGCTGGCTGCTGGTTGCGTTAGCGGGGTGGCCTTTAATGATGGGTACTTTTGAACACAAATTCGTCGGTGCCGTATGATTCTGGCCTTAAGGAGCTGTTGTCCGCTGGAGGGCCGTTCAAGAGGGGGACTACTGTAAATGTTAATGTACCAAAATATAGATATTTATCCTTTAAAAAAATTATCTTGATTTCAGTGTATTAGATTACCCTTTTTTCCTTATTTAAAACTGGAAATAAGGAAAGAAAGAAAAAAAGAAAATTTCATTAAATTTGCAGCAAAAGTGATAATTATTTCATTACGGGGCTTCACTAGGGGAAAAAAATGTGATGTTAGCAGAGATAAGAAGTCAGCCCATTTTATTCATTTGACAGAAGTCAACAAACAAGTTGCACTAAAAGTTTCAAATTATAGACATTAATGAAAAATAAATGTATTTTGAATGGGTATGAAAGTGTATTAGGCAATTTGACGTGTTTTGGTCATTGTTGTGCATACTGTGCATACTTACGTGATTTAGACAAATTCAAATTATTTTCTTTACTTGCAGCAAAGTGTGAAATTACTGTCAAGAAAGCTTATGAAAATTACATCATTGGCTACATGTTATCTCATGATACCAACAAATTAAAATGGCCACTCTGAAACACATGATGATCCAAAAATTGATGTCACAATGATATGTTCATAATTATGGAATATCTTTGGTTTAACATTGTATACATCCTGGCACTAGTTGCAGAAAGTTCAACTAGTTCAGCAGCAACATAGTCTAGCAGTGTCAGTTACATTGTGTTTAGTCCTACAATGTAAGATGCTTCACTTCATATTATGTTGTTAGTTCGACAGCTTACTGTCTTAATAATGGTCTTTTATAGTGTATTTCCAAGTCAACCAACAGTAGAATGAAAGGTCAGATTTTTAGGAATATCTCAGTTGGCAGCACATATCGACATAGTCCTACCATGTTAGGCATCGACCCTGATATTTATGTTTTGGTGGTCAAGGTCTTATGGCCTAAAAAACATCACTGTGTAGCCTGTTCTGAATTCGATTAATGTTGGAACAAGAAGTAAAATTTTTAGGGATATCTCACACACTTTGCAGCCCATATAGCTGCTTTTCTGCAAATTAAAGTCATAATGTTTTCGTCAGACTTTACATACTCTGGTGTCTTTTTTTCTAATAAATTCTAATTCTCACAGAAGCAGATTGAAGTGTTTTCAGGTTCCATTGGCCTGCATTTCATTTGGCTGGAATGTGATGGTAGCTGCGAATGCTGAACTCGGATTAAGTTTGTTTCTGGAATGAAATGAATGAAAATATATTAATAAGAAAGTGTTTAGATAGCTTCCTTTTGTTCGAGATACTTATTATCCATTTAACTGATTTCAGCATTCCTGACCTTATCACAAGAATGCATTCTGCTTATCATGTAAAAAATGCATTCTGTTTGTCATATAAGAAATACATGATGTTTGTTGTGTAAGAAATGCATTATGTTTGTTGTGTAAGAAATACATGATGTTTGTTATGTAAGAAATGCATTATGTTTGTTGTGTAAGAAATGCGCGATGCTTGTCGTGTAAGAAATGCATGATGTATGTCACTGAAGAAATGTATGTCATCTGCGATGTAAGAAAAGCATGATATTTGTCATCAAAGAAGTGCATGCTGTTTATTATGTAAGAAATGTTTGATGTTTGTCATCTAAGAAATGCATGTTTGTCATGAAAGAAATTTTTGCTGTCTGTCATGTAAGAAATATATTCTATTTGTCATGTAAAAGATGCGTGATGTTTGTCATGTAAGAAATGCATGCTGTTGTTCATGTAAAATGTTGCCATCATATTATTGCCTAACATATCCCTCCAAGTTATTGCATAAATATTGATTATCATTAACACAAGAAGTATGGATGTATTTTATAGTTTTGTGTAAAGGACTTTAAGCAGTCACATATCGTAATGCTAGAAATAAGTTCAACATAGTTCACACATCTGATCCTTATTATCAGGTTGACACTTGGGATTTGGGTATGTGACTTGCAATCACTGTAAAGGCAAGAATTAATATTGTTGATGAACTCTTTGTCTCTATTCTGTAGTTTTTTCCATGAAATAAGACTTTTGATAAGCTATTGCCCTGGTGTAAATAGACCAATCTGTTCTGGGTAAGTGGCAGTTGTTTTGAACCAAAACTTGGGTGAACATTAAAATTTCTTGTCATAAGCCATAGCTAGGGTGTACATTAAAATTACTTGGAAATCTACTTTTGTATTGAATGATATTGTTTGCACTTTTTGTACCCCATGACAGTAAGAAATGTGTGATGTTTATCATGTAAGAAATGTGTCGTGTTTGCCATCTAATAAATGTGTGATGTTTGTCATGTAAGAAATGAGTGATGTTTGTCATGTAAGAAATGAGTGATGCTTGTCATGTAAGAAATGAGTGATGTTTGTCATGTAAGAAATGAGTGATGCTTGTCATGAAAGAAGTGAGTGATGCTTGTCATGTAAGAAATGAGTGATGCTTGTCATGTAAGAAGTGAGCGATGCTTGTCATGTAAGAAATGAGTGACGCTTGTCATGTAAGAAATGAGTGATGCTTGTCATGTAAGAAATGAGTGATGTTTGTCATGTAAGAAATGAGTGATGCTTGTCATGTAAGAAATGAGTGATGCTTGTCATGTAAGAAATGAGTGATGCTTGTCATGTAAGAAATGAGTGACGCTTAAGAAATGAGTGACGCTTGTCATGTAAGAAATGAGTGATGCTTGTCATGTAAGAAATGAGTGATGCTAGTCATGTAAGAAATGAGTGACGCTTGTCATGAAAGAAATGAGTGACGCTTGTCATGTAAGAAATGAGTGATGCTAGTCATGAAAGAAATGAGTGACGCTTGTCATGTAAGAAATGAGTGACGCTTGTCATGTAAGAAATGAGTGATGCTAGTCATGAAAGAAATGAGTGACGCTTGTCATGTAAGAAATGAGTGACGCTTGTCATGTAAGAAATGAGTGACGCTTGTCATGAAAGAAATGAGTGATGTTTGTCATGAAAGAAATGAGTGACGCTTGTCATGTAAGAAATGAGTGATGCTTGTCATGTAAGAAATGAGTGATGCTTGTCATGAAAGAAATGAGTGACGCTTGTCATGAAAGAAATGAGTGACGCTTGTCATGAAAGAAAAACTCGTTCAGAAGAGCATTCATGAAGTGCATGTATGTACATTTTTGTGACTGCATGTACATCTAGTTTAATTAGTCATCCGAAGTCTTCATTCAACTATTATTTAATTGTTAAGGTGGGCATTCTGAAATTATGATCAGATTTTAAAGTAACAAACATTCTGCTTAGAAATTATGTGCTGGCAGAAAGAATTTTGTTTGCAAACATTCTATAATATTTGTCAAAAGCTGTCTTTTTTGTACTTTTTACCCATCAGTAAGACTAAATATTTATTTGTTTCTGCAGATTCTAGTAAAGTGAAAAAGTACACCGCTATAACCACTGACCTTACTGATGATGATGAATCCGAGGAAGATGAAATCTTTTCCCGACCAGGTGACCTTAAACTTAATCTACTTCCCACTCAGGAGCAACTAAATGAAGGAAGCATTTCAGCAAAAAAAAAAAAACATAGATCAGATGATGTGATGATCAAGCGAGAGAAGAAGTACAGATGGTTAAGTATTTTGGGTCTCACTGTAGCACTTTGCATAGTCGCTACTATAATTGTATTACTAGTCCGCACCATTTTAGTACAGATACCAGAGTACAGGGAGTCAACATATCCAGAGGCTGCATCAAAAGTTCTACGAAAACAGACAGAAAACTGGGAAGTGAGACTTTCACAGGAGGGTAAGATATGAATCCTTTTTGAAAATGAAGTTTTTGTTGTTATGTGCTGTGTTTGGATATGTTAATATAAATATGATTTATTCCTTTAAATCTTGAGCTGAGTTTTGTTGTTGTTACTGAGACATTTGCTGATTAGGACCAACAGTACCTGATGGTTTGGCATACATGTTAAATAGAAGCATTTATGTTCAGTTCACATAAGTGGGAAAACAGAACATTGTCCCTTTTCTGACAACTACATTTTATTTAGGTTTTGATCAGTTTTTCATTTGCTTCCTTTTTCATTAATCCCTTAATGGATTCTTTGGGCGTTTCATTATACATGTAGTGCAAATACAGTCACACATTTATTCGCCTGTGTCATAGACATAAAAGATTGGCATTATAGTTTTGGCTTAAAGACACACATGCCTGTAGATGAACGTCTATCTGAGTGATACCCTGCCAGTGTCCACTAAATGACAGTACATACAGTTTTATATTTGCTTTCAAATACTGAACATTTCAATGGTTTCTGTTGATATGCTGAACCCTTTGATGGATTCTGTTCATATGCTGAACCCTTTCATGGGATTTGTTCCCATGATTAACCTTTTGATGGATTCTGTTCATATGTTCAACTTGTTGATAGATTCTGTTCATACGCAGAGCCCTTTGATGGATTCTGTTCACATGCTGAACCTTTTGATGGATTCTGTTCATGATTAACCCATTGATGGATTCTATTCATATGGTTAACCTTTTGATGGATTCTGTTCATATGCTTAACTCGTTGATGGATTCTATTCATGTGCTGAACCTTTTGATGGATTCTGTTCATGATTAACCCTTTGATGGATTCTGTTCATAATTAACCCTTTGATGGATTCTGTTCATGATTAACCTTTTGATGGATTTTGTTCATAGTATTAACCTTTTTGATGTATTCTGTTCATGTTTGGGATGCCCCATTATGAAGCATTAAGAATCAGTTCAGTGGCACACTCGCTCAGTCTTTTGACTTTGAAGTAGGGAGCTGTGGTACCTCAGTTGGTACAGCTTCAGACTCTTAATTTAATGGTCTCAAGTTCAATACCCAATCAAAAACTAGCCTAGATCAGCTGTCTTGGTGTATTGTTGTGAAAGACATTTTGTTTCAGTTTCCTGGACATGATATAGCCAAAAATATGTTGAAAGTGCTATTTAAAACCAACCAATTGACCATTGACCATAGGGTAAAGGTCACAGATTGTTTAGATAAAAGTCTGAATACAAGTAAGTTTACAGCACTGCTTTTAAAGTAGGCATAGCAATTCAAGGAAAAGTGAACATGCAAGTATTCAATTGTATTAGTCTGCATTTCTTCTTTTCTGTGTTTTGTAGTGTTTTTTCTTGTATAATATGTTTTATTTCAAGTTTTGTATAACTGATCTTGCAAGTCCAGAAAATGTTGATTCTTTCTTTCTTCCTATTTTAAAAGTATTTTAATAATTTTGTTTCCATAACATTTGCCTTTAATTTTCTCAGGGTCAGAGTCATGTGTGAGAATGGTGGATGTAGATGGAGATGGACTGCTGGACATTGTTGTAGCAACAGCTTCAGGAGCTCTAGTTGCAAAGGCTGCACGTGAGATGGGTGGCAGACAAGTTACAAAAGAAGAACATGCACAATATTGTAAAGCACAAAGTTAGTGTGAATCATTTTCTGGATGTATTTTATCATTGTATAAACTGTTTACATTTTTATCCCTCTGATCAAATCCATCATCCTTCCATTCAGTTTCCAAAGTTGTGTTTCTTTTTTCAAGCCTCATATATACCATACTCATGGGTAGAGGATGAAGAAGCCTATTGATTTAAGAGCTGCTAAGTCCAAGATTAACTTCACTGGAATTCCATTCTGCCTGTTAAGCTGAGTTTTCTCGCTTAATTTTCATAAAGTTTATCGTAAACTACACTTGGGCAGGGGAAGCTCTCTAGTGATTCTGAGGCAGCAAGATGAAATGACAACAACACTGGAGCAGATATTGTCATTGTTTGTTTTCCAGTTTTCATTACACTTCATAAGTAGTCTACACTTTGGAAGAGAGTACCTCCATACCGAATCTTGTGCCAAGAGGTCAGAGTTCAAGGTCACTGAAACAAAAATTTTTATTGTGGATTCCACATTATTTTGTTTCCACTTTTCTCAAATTTTCCAGACTCAGTTGTTTTCAGCTTCATAATTGCACTGCACTTGAGGAAGGTATTGATTGATGTTGATGAAGGGCAGCTCCCTATTGAGTCTGTGATCTTGATGAAGGCCAGCTCCCTATTGAGTCATTGATCTTGATGAAGGGCAGCTCACTATTGAGTCTCGTGATCTTGATTAAGGGCAGCTCCCTGTTGAGTCTGTGATCTTGACAAAGGGCAGCTCCTTATTGAATCTGTGATTGATATTGATTAAGGACAGCTACCTATTCAGTTTGTGATTGATATTGATTAAGGGCAGCTCCCTATTCAGTTTGTGATAATGATTAAGGGCAGCTCCCTATTCAGTTTGTGATATTGATTAAGGGCACCTCCCTATTCAGTTTGTGATTGATATTGTTACGAATATGTAATTAAATTGCTTGTGTGTTAGATTTAAATTCTTTTTATTTTATTTTTGTTTCATTATATTTTATTGTAATGATTATTTTCACGGGATTTGATATATTTGAAAAAAATATCAGTCTAATTAGAATGTAAAAGTATGACTTAAGCACTATTTTTAGATCACTTTGGTGCATAGATTTTTTAAACACTACGTGAAAATGATTGGCTATTACCAAGATCATCTTCAGCCTACGTGTTAGCTGAATTGTAAACAGCCTTTTTTTTTATTTCTCCAGCTTGAGAATCTGATTCTTAGATAGGGCTATTCTAGCTACGTGCTAAATGGCATTTTTTTTAATGTGCTGTTCAAATTAGTGGTCACGTAATCCATCACGTGAGCCACCATGTTATCTAAAATCGAGGCTTAAAACAGCCAATTGGTATTAAATTTATTCAGTTGTATTTTAAATCTTGAGGGCTCAAGAGGTTTTTATTGTTGTTGCCAGCTTGTTCTGAAGTTCGTTTATTTTTTGGAATTTAATAATTCATTCTCTAGAAAACTACACAAGTGCTTCATATTTATAAAAGTTCTGGGAGAAAGATATTCAGTGGAAATTTATTCTGGAATTCTAAATGGAAACATTATAAACTGTGATTCAGTCGAGGATCTGTTGCCACCAGTACAAGGACCTTATCTGACGTCATCGCCTCCATATTGGAATTTCATCGAGATTCGAATCTGGATTCAATTAGAACTGTTTAGTGATAGGACTTATATTTTTCAATTTTAGGATTAATTTTTCGATTATATTCACAAACTGTAAGTCCTATTTCATATTTTTACTTTGTTTTCTAGGGAAATAAATAATTTTGGTAATATTTACAAAGCTTGTCGACTTCACTCTTTTCTTCTGTTACATTTGTACGAGCCTACACATAACAGAAGAAAATTGGGTTGCTCGTCCTTGGGATATATGAATTTTGGCTGAAATATTTTAGAAAATTGCTTTTTGAAATTTAAATTCCCCTATTTTTTTAAAACCCAAGTACTGTTTTACATTTTGTTTGAAATCTTTAGTGAAAACAACAGGCTTTTTTCACAATGTCATCAAAAGTGGAGACTTTTCTTTCTAGTCCTACTCAGGAGCAGTTGGATAGTTTGAAAAAAGATGAGTTGCTTGAACTTGCCAGAAAATATGATCTTTCTGAGGCAAAAGCTTCCTTAACGAAACAAGAAATTAAAAATATTTTGATTCAGTGTTTGGTAGAGAAGAATATTTTAGATAGAAGTGTTTTGGCTTCGGTCAGTAAGTCTGTATCAGACTCAGACATAAAAGTAATGGAATTAAAAATGAAATACAAGATGGAATTGGAGTTAAGGAAGCTTGAGCTTCAGAAAGAGGAAAGAGAGAAAGATAAATGTTTTATGAAATAGAGGAGAGAGAGAGACAATTGCAGTTGCAATTAGAAGAGAAGCAATTGCAATTGCAATTTGAAAAAGAGGAGAGAGAGAGACAGGAGAGGGAGAAAGATAAACAAATGCAGTGTTACAATTTGAAGACAGGGAGAGAGAGAGACAGATGCAAATACAAAAAGAGAAGGATGATTTCAAATTAAAATGAAAGAAATGGAGCTGGCAAGTGTAAAGCATGATCTCACTTCACATACAGTTTCAAGTACTGACATTACAAGAAATATCAGGTTAGTGCCACCTTTTAGAGAAAAAGAAGTAGACAAATATTTTATTTATTTTGAAAAAGTTGCTGAAAATATGAAATGGCCAAGGGAGCATTGGACTCAGTTATTGCAATGTGTACTTTTTGGCAAGGCCCGAGATATCTATGCATCACTGTCAGTGCAGCAAAGTTCTGACTATGATTTGGTTAAGGAATGCATCTTAAAGGGTGATGCATTAGTCCCTGAGGCTTATTGGCAAAAATTCAGAAACTGTAAAAAAGAAGCTGGACAAACTTATGTTGAATTTGCAAGAGAAAAAGAGCAGCTATTTAAGAGATGGTGCTTAGCCGAGAAAGTTGAACATGATTATGAAAGTCTCGAACAACTTGTATTACTTGAAGAGTTCAAGAACTGTGTTCCTCATGACATTAAAACTCATCTTGAAGAGCATGAGATCGATACCTTGGTAAATACTGCTCTTGCTGCTGACAAGTATTCTTTAACTCACAAAGTTCCTGTTGTAGGCAAATCATTCACTCAGCAGTCTACTAGTAGAAAGGTGTTTCAGCCCAATATGACTCCTTCTAAAACTCAATCTGGCACAACTTCTAAAAATCAAGCTTCTGATAAACTTGATACAAAATCCTTGTCTATTCCTACATGTACCTATTGCAAGAAAAAATACACATCATTTCTGATTGCTTCAAATTGAAATGTAGGCATCAGAATCAAGATAGACCTATCCCAAATGCTCTTATATCTAAGAGGTCAAGGTCACAGTCATATATTGAAAGCAATACACTTGTTGGGTCTCAAAAACCCCAGTCTGATTTTATTATGGAGAATTATGAACCATTCATGTCGAAGGGTTCTATATCACTCTTGGGTGATTAGGCCAATCGTATCCTTATTAAAATTTTAAGGGATACAGGAGCTTCTCAGAGTCTTTTATTATCAGGTACTTTGCCTTTTTCTGAGAAGTCCTGTTCTAATGAGTGTTATTATTCAGGGAGTAGAGTGTGGCTTTGTTAATGTTCCTCTCCATTCTGTAAATTTGTCATCAGACTTAGTTTCAGGACCTGTGACAGTCGGAATAGTGTCTATTTTACCCACTGAGGGCATTCATTTGTTGCTAGGCAACGACCTAGTTGGAGACAAGGTTGTGGTTAATCCACTTGTAACTGACAAGCCTTCTTTGGATCAGAAAGTTGATCCTATTGAAAAAGAATACCCTGATTTATACCCAGCTTGTGCAGTTACTAGAGCTATGGCAAAGAAAAGCTCTTGAGAATGATTTTGATAAGGAAAATATTCCTTTAGCTGACACCTGTATTGGTCAGGCTTTTGATGAGGTCACTTTCACTCCTAATTTGGATCAATCAAAAGGTATTGATCATAGTGATCCTCTTTTAAATACTCATTCTCTTTTATCTAATCAGGGTGATAAACGACAATCACTTGTCGTCGAACAGGAAAAGATCCTGAGATCTCCTGTTTGTTTCAGAGGGCCATTAGTGAAGCTGAAGTCACTGAAGTACCTGTCTGTTATTTCATTAAAAATAGAATTCTTATGAGAAAATGGAGACCTCCCGAGGTACCTGCTAGTGACGAGTGGTCAGTGAACTATCAAATTGTAGTTCCAAAATCTTACAGACTGGAAATACTTAGTTTGGCCCATCAAACTCCTCTGGCTGGTCATTTAGGGATAAATAAAACTTATCACAAGATCTTGACTCACTTTTATTGGCCAAAATCAAAAGTGATGTTTGTAAATTTTGTAGATCTTGTCATACTTGTCAAATGGTAGGAAAACCCAATCAGAAGATACCTAAGGCTCATCTGCAACCTATTCCTGCATTTGATGAACCATTTAGCAGAATTATGGTAGACTGTGTTGGTCCCTTACCTAAGACCAAGTCAGGCAACCAATATTTGTTGACCATTATGTGTACATCAACAAGATTCCCAGAGGCAATTCCTTTGAGGAATTTTAAAACCAAAACCATAGTAAAAGCTTTGATAAAGTTATTTACTCAATTTGGCCTTCCTAAATCTGTCCAATCTGGTCAAGGGTCAAATTTTATATCTGGAATTTTCCAGCTAGTAATGGGTGAATTTGGCACTCAGCAATTCAAGTCAAAAATGAAATTATGGTTTCACAGAACTTAAATTGAGAGAAGTTTTGAGTCTTGTAATAGAGTTCATTCTCTCTTGTGCATTCTTCAAAATTTTCTTCAAATTAGATTTTATGGCCCTTACAAGGTTAAGAAGAAAATGAATGAGTTAAATTATAATATTAGTACTCTGATCTAAATAAATTAATGGAGTATTAGTATATTGAAAGAGATAGCCAGGTAAATTATGCAATTAATTTAATTGTACCTGTCCCACAAACTGAGGATTTAAGTGAAGAAATTCACTCAGACACTGTTGATCTTGGAGCAACAAATTTTTGGAATTCGGAAATTATGAAAAATCTGGACCAGAAACTTTTACATTTGCAACAACAGTAAAGGAATGAACTTAAACAGTTATTATTCGAATATGAGCACTTGTTTCCAGATATTCCTACGAGGACAAAAAAATTTTTTCATGACGTTGAAATTGTATATTCAAAACCTGTGAAACAACACCCATACAGGATGAACCCTCTCAAATGGGAATACTTGAAAAAGGAAATTCAGTATTTGCTGGAGAACGATTTCATAGAGCCCAGTAAAAGTGATTGGAGTTCACCATGTATACTTGTTCCGAAACCAGATAAAACTTCCCGTATGAGCAGTGATTATAGGAAGGTGAACAGTGTGACAAAAAAAGATTCATTTCCATTACCAAGAATCGATGACTGTATTGATAAAATTGGAAATGCCAAGTACGTCACCAAATTTGACCTTCTGAAAGGATTTTGGCAAATTCCACTAATGGAAAGGGCAAAGGAAATTTCGGCATTTGTTACTCCAGATGGACTCTATCAATTTAAAGTAATGCCGTTCAGGATGAAGGGTTCCCCAAGTACTTTTCAGTGCTTGATGAATATGATTACCTCTGGTCTAGATAATTGTGATGCTTACATTGATGATGTCATCATCTACAACGACACCTGGAAAGAACATCTAGCCACGATTCGGAAATTCTTCGACAGACTCACTGATGCAAATTTGACAATCAATTTATCTAAAAGTGAGTTTTGCTGTGCTTGTTTAACTTTTCTAGGACATATTGTAGGACATGGTCAAGTTAAACTTATAGATACTAAGGTCAAGGCTATCTCAGAATTCCCTGTCCCTGTCGGTAAAAAGCAACTGATGTGATTTTTGGGTATGGCCGGATACTATTGAAAATTTTGTTCCAATTTTTCTAATATTGCTGAACCCCTGACAAACTTGTTAAGTATGAAAAACAAGTTTCTTTGGACTGAAAAATGTCAGGAGGCTTTTGATGGGTTAAAAGCTATACTCAAAAGTGCGCTGGTTCTTACAGCTCCAAATTTCAGTCAATCTTTTAAATTATCTGTTGATGCAAGTGATATTGGGGTTGGAGCAGTATTGATTCAAGAAGATAGAAATGGTGTTGATCATCCAGTGTGCTATTTCTCTAAGACATTAAATAAGCACCAAAAGAAATTACTCAACAATCGAGAAGGAATGTTTGGCTTTAATATTGGCATTACAGTATTTTGAAGTTTACATTAGTTCAGCTCCTTCTCTGGTTGTTGTGTTTAGTGATCACAACCCCCTTACTTTCATCGACAAGATGAAAAATAAAAATCAGAGATTATTAAGGTAGAGTTTGTTTTTGCAAGAATATAATCTTGACATCAGGCACATCAAAGGAAAAGGTAATTTGATTGCAGATGCACTTTCCCGTATATAGAAATATTATTTCATGTACACTTTGTATAATTCATAAGAGTTTTCTTATGTAATTTTTATTTTGCCTCATGTATAATTTAAATATGGTAAAAAGAAAGCTTTATTATATAAATCTTTCTTTTTCTTTATGGGGGAATATGTAATTAAATTGCTTGTGTGTTAGTTTTAAATTCTTTTTATTTTATTTTTGTTTCATTATATTTTATTGTAATGATTATTGGTTGGATGAAAAGACAATGTCACCAATAGTTATCAGATGTAGTAGTGACCCTTTGCATTAGTGGTGCAGTTATGTGTTTTTCTGATACTTATGAACCTTGTCATGAAGTGAATTTTGAATTCCCGTCAGTCCCATGGTCATTATTACTTAATAATAACTTCATTGATGTCACAACAAATCAATGCCGTGCCATCACTAATAGCAATGCAAGCAGTAGTCTGAAGCTTTTGAAATGGTATGATTTCTTTAGTTTAATTGTTTTAAAAAGTTGCAAGAATAGGCTTAAAAATTAAAAGTGCATATATCTCATTGATGGCTGACACATCAAGTGTTACTGTCAGAAGTTATCCTTTCATAAGGATCTGTTCTTTGCACAGCCAGCCAGATGTAAATCTTCCAAACATTTAGAATTTGGCAGGTATCACTATAATTACCTTGGAACACTTTCTGAGAATTGAAGTTCTTTGACTTGCATTGGAAAGAGATGATAGATGATGTTCAGCTTGAGACCTACCAATGAAGCTCCAACATGGGTGTGATGGTCATACATTGAAGTGCATGATACATGTTTCACAATACAGAAATTAGTTTGAAAAATTGCACCCAGGCTCTAATAACAATACCATGCCACCAGAAACTGAGGGTGTATCTTAAAATGGATGTGTCAAAACTCAGTCATTTTGACATATATTGTGTCCATCCCTCATGTCCACCCAGTAGCTCCTTTATTGTTATACCTTTTGATGGCAAACATACTTTGTGTGCATTTTGGATTAATAAGTATGCACCATAAACTGGGTCACCGTGGACTACTTTCATAAATTGGTTAAAAATTCGTAAAAATTTGTTGAGTAATTTTAAAACATTTTAATTTATTGCAACTATGATTACAAAGAGGTTTATCTTGCTACTGATTTGTGTCAAAACATGTTTAAAATTGCTTAGATATATATTCCATCCTTTTTGTCCAGATTCCAGCTTCAATACTTGTACTAGACCTATGGACACCAAACTTACACTTTGTGTCATCTTGGGATGAGATGTGTAATACAGCAGTACTGGGTCAGTTTGGCCTTCTTTTCAGGATGCAGTAAAATAATTGGTTACCCAGCTTCAGAGGCTCTTCATGTTAGTGGGTCACTCCCAAAGGCAGTTATAAATGGGTGTAGTGTCGAGTCCAGCACTCCTATTAGGGATGAGCAGCACCCTCTCTTTTTCACTAGGACAGACAGTGAGTCGCACTCCCCTCAGGGAGAAGCAACACCCTCTTTTGTACAGAAGGGTAGAGAGTGAGTTGCACCCCAACGCCCATAAGGGGGGAACAGCATTCTCTACATGCCCAGAGCTTTGTGTGGACTGAAAGTGAATAACCTCAACCTGTAAGAGGGAAGCAGCACCCTTTCAGTCCCTGGGGCCCATTGTCATCAATGGGATCAAACCACCTGATAATGGGAGAGCTTAGATCTAAGTCTGTCAGATGTGGAGAAGGATCTTTCTAGTCACCAGGCACTGAACACAAGGCAATGGGCCCAGGGCACTGGTCACTGGAGCCCCTTTGGTATGGGGATAGGGATTGGGATGGCAGTAGTGCCCTAAAAGGGTGCACTGTAGCCCAGGGAGGAAATTCACAGGTCCTTCCTTCTTTCCAAAAGGAAATGATGGACAACCCTAGGGACTTGCTCCCTCTCTTACAGAGTATACCTCTTCTTTTTCATGTAAGCACCAGACTAAACCTCTTTACAGAGGCTTGGCCTGGCATAACAGTCGATTGCTGAATCCTTAGTATCATTAAAGATGGCTACAAGCATCAGTTTCAGGCTCTTCTGCCACTAGCCATGTCCCACATATTCTTCCACCAGTTAAATCTGGTATATTTAAAGATGTTAACTCCCTTCTCCAGAAGGGTGCAGTATAGAGGGTGATAAATGATCAATCTCTGTCCTTCAACTTCTGGATCTTCCTGATTCCCAAGAAAGAGTAAAAGTCCCCACAAATCAGATTATTGAATTTTCCCCTCTAAACAGATTTCTTGTCGAGGAACTATTTAAGACGGATAGCACAGCCTCAGTCAAGAATGCCATAAGACCTGGCAATTGGGCTGTCTGCATCAGTCATCAGGGTGCATACTTTTACATCATTATCTTTCCTCCACACAGGGAATAACGTCCAGTTTTGCTATGAGGAGGTCTTCCAATTTCAAGCTTTGACATTCATATAGCCTCAGCACCCATAAATTTGAGCAGAGTCATGGCAGTAGTTGCAGCCCATTTCAGGTATCTGGGTATTCCAATCGTCCACTATTTTGATGATTGGTTGATCCACAATGGCTGACTTGAGTCCCTCAGAATAGATCTGTCTCACTGTTGATCCACAATAACTAGCTTGAGTCCCTCAAACTAGATCTGTTTCACTGTTGATCCACAATGGCTGGCTTGAGCCCCTCATACTTGATCTGTCTCACTGTTGGTCGACAATGTCCAAGCAGGACTTCTGCCAGATCTAGAGAAAATTGAATTCTAAACTCCATCTCAAGATTTTGTCTGTGTGGGGATGAATTTCCTCAAAAACACCTGATAGGTCCATATTACTTGGGGGCAAAGAGGACAAGATCCTGTCTTTGTTGAGGGTTTTAAGAGTGAAAATCACATTGTCAGCTCATCTCTTTCTCACTCCGCTGGGAACCTTGAACTCTGCAGCAGACCTGGTTCCCCCAGGCAGGCTGCACTTTTGTCCTCTACAGTTTCTCCTTTTGGCAGTCTCCAAGCCACACAGGGACCCTCTGAATGTTTCAATTTCTCTCTGTTGGGATTACCACCATAATCTGATTTGGTGGACAAATTGGGACTAGTGTCTGGCTGTAGTCCTCATGCACATTCTGAAACTCCACCACTGCCTGTTCCATTTTGAAGAGAAATAATGCTCAGATTCTACTATCAAGGGCAACCCTATCCAACACTAAAATTTTCAAAGTCCTAGCAATAAATGGGCTCTTTCTTGTGTCTTGTGGTCTCTTAATAAACTGCCCCTTCGGCCAATGCTTCCTTTGAGAACCTTTCCCTCAAGACGGTTTATTTGCTGCCTTTTAGTGTCTGTGAGATGAAGGAGCAAGCTTCATCTGTACCTAAAGCAGGGGTTTTCAGGTTCATCGGAAATTATGAGTCAGTTTCTTTCCTTTGCCATCCATGTTTTTAGCAGAAACAATGACCAGCTTCCATCAGTTGCTATACTCCTGCGTGAGGTCCTTAGTCTTAGTTGTATCTTTACAGGGGATGATCATGATGGACTTTTATGTCCAATTAGTGGTTTTCATTTTTATTTGGCAGCCTCTTAGAGGGATGAAAGGGTAGTAAGCATGTTTTCCTCCCCATTAAATGTTAAACTGGTTTTCAGCTTCCACCATTACAAGTTCAGTTGCAATAAATATCAATGAGCTTATCAGTCCCAGACTGATAAGGACTTTTCCTCATAAAACTTAAAGCTAATGAGGTTCAAGCCACTGCTACCTCTTGGGCCTTTCTAAATCATCTGTCTTTGGAGGATGTGTTGAAAGTCACATTTTGGCTCTATGATGCTACTTTCTCCTTTTACTTTCCTTGTTTGCTCAGCAAAGAAAACTTAAAGGCATATTTACGTTGAGCCCTATAGTTGTAGCTCAGAAAATGGCCCATGCTGATACCATCCAGCAGTGATCTCCTCATCAGTGAGGGTGACTATTCCTTGTCTTTGTTTTTATTTGCCAGTTGTGGGATCATCAGCCTCCCACCAAACTGACAGATTCAGGTATGCACTGGCAACAGGTATATATTTTTTTGTGGTGGGATAAACTGATGATATATTACTTACTTGTAGTTTATGCCAGATTCCATGCTCCCACCTCACATTCATGTCCTATGAAGTTAGGCTGTGTCCTAAGAAGAATGAATGACAGTGTGAATTAACAGAATATCTTTTGGGTGGCCCAGGGGTGACAGTGTTCTGGAATCTTCTGGTTCACCCTGTTGTTAGGACCCATTCTCATCATACAGTCAGGGTATTTTTCAACAGGAAAAGTACCAGCTGTGAAGGTAAGTATTATATCATTAAAATTAGTTTTACCCCTGCAATAAAAACTTGATTTTGTATAATAAGGGGTACTTGCATCGGATGAGTATAAGCCATGTGGCTTCTCACAGAGGTAAAATAGAAAAGGAGTGAAACAAGTACCAAATATTTGGGCACTTTGATAACAAGTTTAGTATTATATAAAGGAACATCATATTCTTGCTTGCATGTCATACTTGGCATTGTGTGTCATACTTGGCATTCTGTGGAATATGTTTTTATTAAGTTTATCCTTTTCAGATTTGACATATCCCTGCATGGGTATTCTTTCTGCTTTCCGTGGTTATGATGGCAAGCATCTTTGGACGACACATTCCAAGTCAGAGATTTTTCTTATCAACTGTGAGGAGATTGACATCAACAAAGATGGGAAGAAGGACTGCATAGGGGCAGGCAGACAGGCAACTCTCACTGCCTTTGATCCTTATAAAGGTACATGCATGGATTGGTGGTCCATAGATTTACTTATCACAGAGTTTCATTCATGGATCATGCTCATGCAAGGCTTAATGATTACTATTGCTTTTGTTATGGTTTTCTTCAGGCTTTACAACATGCATTGCTTTACAGACTGCATCAGGCCACAACTTGAGTATTTGAAGTTTAAATCTTACTGCATGTTACCACTCTTTATCATTATATTGCATGTAAACATCTACTTTAGAAATGCCATAAAAATTAGTATGCATTTTGTAGTTCTGGATCCAACTTAGTCCGATAAATCAAACCCCCAAATCTGTGTTGATACTGATGGACTATATGTGGGTCTGATGTCACCTGTTCATTAAAATGTGCAATTTTGCTTCATGCAAATCTTTCTGGAACAAGCCTGCGTACACTTTAGACACATACCGGAAATTGGAACCAGCCATATCAAGCGCAAAAGTCAAAATGGCCACAGGACAGATAGTTGTGCTATTCCAGGTGGATTTACAAGTCACCAAACATATGATATACTCTGGAAATATAGTGTACATGTCACCAAAAGAACTCTACAGCTGATGGTAGCTGTACACCATGAGAAATACCGGTAAGTGTATAAAATGTCCACTGATGTGTGCAGCCAAATTTGGATGCAGATAATTGCAGCTTTTAATGAATAGGTGATATCAGCCCCTCATCCGAAAATCAACATCATCACGGGTGAAGGGCTGGTATATCGGCCTAGATCCTACTGTGCAACAGTGTGGGTCTTCATTTAGGCCCAGAAATATGTGTTTCCTATTGCACAGGTTTTAAAATTAGGGTAGTCAGGTTGTTTGTTTTTTTAAACATTTTATATATATATATATAACACATATTTTTTTTTTAATATGGGGGAAAAAATTGTCAGGGTCGGCAGTGAGAAACAGGGATGGTCGGCCAACCAGAAACAAACATATTATTGTTTGTTGGCCTTATTGTTCTACTGGTCAAAGTCTAGAAGAGGACTGTTTTTCTGTCATATGTCCATTAGCACAGGTATGTTATCACTACCCATCCATAATGGGTAATCATATTGATATGGGGTTTCACTAAACGACTTATTTTGAGGTTGGCACTAAATGAAAATGGTGCTGATCTGATATCCATTATGGCTCATACAGAACTCATGGTTCTAATGATATGGAAGAATGTGAACCAGTCTAGAAATGGGTGAACATAAAATAAAGTATATATGGATTTGGCTGGCCAGGACTGGCTGATAATGAAAGTAAAATGTTAGTTAAAATAATTTTGTTGAGAGTTTAACTGAAAAAATAGAAACAGTGTTTTACTGATGGAATTTTGGTTCTTGTATTGACTTGAGTTTGGAAAACTCCTTACTTAAATTTGTACCTGCAATATAGAAAACAGGTTTCAAATGCTTGTAGATCCTGAAAAATTTTCACGGCTCATGTGGCTTTCTTCACACAGAAACTTGCATCAAGGATGTCTGTACTGATAAATATAGATTTGATCATGATGATTCAGAAATTTAAAGTTATTGCATGTTTGTTTTTTTCTAGGTGTATCCATAGGTTTCCTGTGGGAGCTGAATTAGTACCATGAGTCCTACAGTACCGATCTACTGTTAGCAAACTTTGTAGTTAGCTTGTATTTGGGGCAACTGAAGAAACTATTGACTTTGGGCTCAAAAGGTCAGAAACCACAGTAACATGAATTGTATACCAGATACCTTGACCAAACTTTGTAAAAGGCTTGTATTTGATATAAAAAAGATACCCGTTGTTTTGTGGTCAAAAGGACAGGTCAAGGTCACATGTACACTGAGAAAAATAATGGTTTCTGCATGATATCTTGAGTTCCCTATCACCTATGACCGAACCTTTTGAATGGCATACATTTGACACAAGGAAGGCACCTGTTCATTTTAGAGTCAAAAGGTCAAAGGTTAAAATCACAGGGCAAGAACAAAGAATGGTTTCCACAAAACTATTCAAATTATGTTCCATATGCCTTGACATACTTTGTACATTTCTCTCCATTTGAGACAAGGAAATGCTATTTTTTTTGGGGTTAAAATATCATAGATCAAGGTCAGAGAGTCTCTAGAAAGGAAAACAAAAAGTCCTATGCCACAAACCATGACCAGACTTTGTGGATGCCTGCATTTGAGACAAAAAGGGTGCCAATTAATTTTGGTCAAAGGTCCGAGGTCAAGATCACAGAGACTGAGAGAAGGACATTTGTTTCTAAAAAGTAACTTAACATGGCAAGCATCTAAGGTACAGTTCACAATACTCTGTTTAGTAGTTAATTCAGAGACTTTTCTGGGTCCCCAAAATAGAGAGACTATCCTCTGTCCCCAGAATAGGGAGAAGTCACTTCTGGTACAGCAGGAAGACCTGATAAATTAATGATCCAATATCAGCCTGTCTTTAGGAGACCTTCTAAAAGAAAATGGTAATTTAAGTTAATCTAAACCATTTCACAGGAGAGAATCCTGGTCATATATAAATTAATCTCAGTATTACATTTCAGTCTATAGCCATTGATATGTCTAGACACAAAACTCCTTCACTTTGCTCAATATATCTTAACCCCCCACCAAGCACACCAATCAATTGATCAGATCTTGATTATCTTTTTATCTTAAACAGTTATCATCATCTTTTGTTGTCTTGGAATAATGTAGATAGGCACACATGAGGCAGATCATTGTTTCAAACACATTGTGGATCCCATATTGTGGATCCCACATTGTGGATCCCATACTCTTATTACTAACATGCTCCAGGACTCTGTTTTATAAATCAATATCTAAAATTTCTGCAGCTCCTAACATGAAACAAACCTTGCGATTTTATCAGGGAGTGGAAAAAGGTCTTCAAGGGTTTTAAGGCCAATCCAAAAACTGAAAATTTGAATAAATTCTCTATATGTACTATATATAAGAATAAGAATAAAAATTCATTAATTCAGACTACATAGTCCATACATCTAAATTGAATATAGATATAAAGTAAAAGAATTGTAAACATAAAAGATCACATATATCTTATGTACAAGTATAAAGACACATCTAAAAAAATGGACTGTGCCCTGCATTGTTAAGAATGAAATTAAGTAGCACATTTAAAAAGTAATTTTTTTTCATCCACTAATAATAGAAGAATTTAAATGAATGTCATAGTTCCACAGAGATTTCAGTATAGAGTTCTCACTATTAGATATGCTTGTCATCGTTGAGAACACATACTTTCTCATTACCTTATCAAAATTGAGTATTTTACCATTTTCAAACATGTTGGAGGCACTGTTCCATCTTGGAAGGCCTAATAGAAAACAAAGACTATTATTATAAACAATAACTTGTTTTCTTTTCATACACTCACTAAAGTTTGTCTACAGAGGAGCACAATACATTGTGCAGGAATAAGATTTGAAAAATCTAATTTTGAGTGTTCGAGTACACGAAAATTTGTAATGTCTCATCATATCTTCACCATCTTACCGATTGGATTTTAAAATATGACCAAAATACATATAACTGTTGACATACATAAGAGCATTGCCATTTAGATGTACAGGAGGAGGAGATGGTAATTTGAAAGAGGTTGACTGAAAGACCAAGCATACTGATTTCTGTGTATTATAGATGATGTCATTTGCTATTACATATTGTTCACATATCTTTATTAATTTCCTTAAACCTGTGATAGAAGGACTTATCAATGACATATCATCAGCAAAGCTAGAATTGTTAAGAAATGACACATTTAGTGTTAAATGTAACCCCCATGTGACACTGACCCAGTTTTCTATTTAACTTGTCTATGTATATTTTAAATAACAAAAGGGAAAGAACACCTCCCTGCCTCACCCCATTGGCAACATGGAAAAAGCTGGATATTACACTTCCCCAGCACATATAGTACAATTGTTTGTCATACCAGTTAACTAAATTATGAACTGCATAGACAGGTATTTGAATGTCAAACAACTTTTTAAAGTGTGTCCAATGTTTGACCCTATCAAATGCCTTACTTGCATCTAAAAAGCATGCAAACACTGGGCTGCCATGTTCTACATAATAGCTGACAGTTTCCTTAAAGGCTTAGAGTTATAAATCTGTTGAGAGTTGCTTTTTGAAGCCAAACTGATCATCAGAGATTGTGACTTCACATCTTTGTAGTATGATGCATTCAAATATTTTTTAAATAATTGTCCTAAGAACTTTAGGTCTATAGTTATTTTTGTCTGTCAGGTTACCAATTTAACTTTTCATTAGCAGTATAATTGTAACTTTTGTGAATCATCTGGAACAAAGTTATGTACAAACATACAATTAAAATAATATCATCAATAGGACATAAAGTCTAGTATCTGAAAATTTAAAATGTTCCAATATAAAAAATCTTATCCTGGACATTTACCACCTTTTTGTCTTGCAATTGCATGATGGAGCTCAGATAGTGTGATTACTTCAATATATTAAGCAGAAGGGTATTCAGTGCTGAAAGAACACACTTCTTATTTGATTCATTTTAACTCCATTGAGTAAGTCTTCAAAACGACTTTTCCACATGTTGCATATATTATTTTGACCATGGTTCTTATCAGTGCAAATTGGTAGCCTCTTATATACTGGGATAAAGTTCTGTGTAGCATCAGAGACTCAGAACAAATTGCAGGTCCTATGTCTCAAAGTTGAACTCTGTTTCCTCTGTTTAATCAGTATAAACTGTGTTATGAAAGATCATTGGTACAAGTAAAAAAAACAACTATCAACCATCTAAAGAAATCTGATAAACTGATCACTACTCTACCAGAAATATTATAAAAATGGTAACTACTCCACCTGAAATCTAATAAACTGGTCACATGATACCAAATTGTATCGACTTCAAAAACCTGAAAGAACATGATCCTTGAAATTATGTATCTTCTAACCCTGAAGATTACATTAAATCATTTACTCTCAGAAAATCACAACAAGCTGGTGACAATTAAGCAGGATCAGATACTCAAGTTCTGTAACATTTACCTGATACAGCTTTCAATATCTCAATACACCATTGAACATTTTCAGTAAAATCAGGGAAACATGTGACTTTCCACCATTATGGCAAGAAGCAACATTTGAAACCATTACCCAAACCTCTCCAACTATCATCCCCCAGTATTTACAACTGTATTTGCAGAATCATTGAACAAAAAGACATACACAACTCTGGTATCTTGAATCCATCAAACTACCATCAGATTTTCAATGTACCATATATTCAGATGCTAGAGAAGCACAGTTGACTGTCTAGTCAGACACAAAACATTCAGCATTGAAGCAGTATAATTAGATGTGAATTATTCATCACAGAAGCACAATTGACAGTCAAGTCAGACTTGAAATATTCGTCACAGAAGCACAGTTGACTGTCTAGACCTTGAAAAATTCATAAGAGAAGCATGCTTGACAGTATAATTAGACTTGAAACATTCATAAGAGAAGCACAATTGACAGTATAATTAGACTTGAAACATTCATAAGAGAAGCACAATTGACAGTATAATTAGACTTGAAACGTTCATAAAAGAAGCACAATTGACAGTATAATTAGACTTGAAACATTCATAAAAGAAGCACAAGTGACAGTATAATTAGACTTGAAACATTCATAAGAGAAGGTTCAAAAAGAGGGAACGTGTTGTAAACATCTTTTTTTCTGGATGAAGTTAATAATGCCACATGGAAGTATGGCATAATGAAGGATCTATTCAACCTGGCTGTAAAAGTCTACCTACCTACCTTTGTATCAAACTTTTTCAAATATAGTAATTTCAGATCTAAGATGGGAACCACCTTTCTTCTCTGAATGTGTTACCCAATTATAATACCTTAGGATTACATCCATTACCTGGCATAATCAGTTGGTTCAAACTTAAAAAAAGATATTTGCCATTGTTACAACTCTATGGTCTAAAACTAAGTAACAGAAAAGAGCAAAAGCCAACAAGTTTTGTAAAATTTAACAAATAATTTACTTATCTAGAATACAAAGTGAAAATTTAAAAAGAACTTAAAGTACCAAGGACTACAAGTACTGACGTTTTTGGCCAGAGTACTTGTTGGGACACTGTTACATCTTGATAGTTTTGATAATTTGGTGGAGTTTTCACTCAGTTCTAGGCAGCTCAGGTGGCATAAGTCCCTTGCATGTCCAAGCATGGCTTTAGGGCCTGTACATCCAGTCTCATAGGGTTTGTAAATAAATACTTTAAGGGTGTTTCCACCCAGTTTTAGGTAGCCCAGGTGGCATAAGTTCCCCAGCATGATCGAGCATGGTCTTTGGGCCTGTAAGTCTGGGTTAATGGGATTTATAAATGACTTGTGCTGTCTAGCTGCACCTCAGTTTTGATGCTGTTTTGGTTGCTGACTGGCTGTTTATCCATACCATCTGGCTGCACATGAGTTTTGATGCCAGGTCTGCTGCTGACCATACCTTAGCCATCGGACTCTTGATCCAAAACATGCAGTCACATTTCAGTTTTGACGCTGTATTGGCTGCCAACCATACCATCCAGCCATCAATACAATCTTTTCAGTGACAGTTTATCTTCCATTACATATCATCAGTGCCTCATCAAGATGAGCCATGGAACGTTAACATTACCAGGGATCTAATTGATAGATCCATCCATCTGGCTTACATTACCATTACTTCATTAGTACAGCTATCTAGATTGCCATCTGTATGCCCAACACCTTGTCTTCTACATTAGCATGTGAGGGTCAAGATCTCAGTTGTTTTTTTTATGAAGAGGATGTCATTCCTTCCTTCTCTCTTCCTCAAAGTTGGAAAAAATCGAGGAATTTCCCAAGAGTCTATCTGCCAAGCCCAGTGACCTAGGCATTTATAAAGCCTTTGGTTTTTTTTGAGAGTCATCTTTCAGTGTTCTTTGCCATCTCGCTGGTATAAGACACATTCTGATGCTGTATCACAGATCTCCCAGCATTAGACAAGAACTACACTTAAGTCAATCTGACTTCACCAGCTTCTGTACAATGGATAAAGACAATCTGCACACCATTTCAAAGCCCATTCACACTGTAGTGGCCATGTCTTCATTCTTGGCCTTCGTGTCTCTGTAATTTTCTCAGGTGGGATCACCTCTGCTGTTCATTGGCAAGATAAAGGACTTTTGGAGGCAGCAGCCCTAGAACTGCTCCACCATCTCTCTGTATAGCAACCATCGCCTTATACATCATCTTTGATTCACCTTCAGTGGCATGGGGGATCATTTGCTGCTCAGCTCAAAAGCCAGTTGTGATCCTAATCCTGTGCATGCAGACAATATGCTGATCAATTTCAGAGGCAGTCTTAACAAGGGGATAGTATACAAAGCTTCTCCACCCCAACACCTCTGTTTTCTCGCCTTTGACTCATGTCCCTGATGTCCCACAGACAACTCTCTGGTAGGCACCCAACTCTTGTTTGTTTTTGAAGGTATTGTATCAGCCTCTTTCTGCTAAGAGAGTGGGCAATCCAAATTGTTGCAGAGGGGTCCTCATTTTGCCAACCATTCCCCTTTCATCCTCTCCATTCCTGATGGAAGTACCTTTGGGCTCAGTAGGGGACACACTTTTATAGCAAGAGATCCAGATGCTCATTGAGAAGTGGTCAATGGATATTGTTTGGAATCCACATTCTCTGGATTTTTTCCCAATCCTTTTCTGATTAGGATGGTCAATGGCATTCATGATCGAGAGAGCATGATCAGTCTGCCTCACCATATGTCTGAACAAATTTCCATCTGCCTTGATCTTACACACATATTTTCATGTTCCCTTGCATCTGTCCTTACAAAATTCTTGCGGTTTACATACAGAGGAAATTTATATCAGTTTCACATGCTCTCCCAGTCTGAACTTAAGTCATTATGTCTATGAAACTACTCCACTGTATCATATCAATGAAGATCTCTGCTCATGAGATACCATATTTACCATATATATTGGGACATGATAAAATAATTATTTTTTTCCTGTCCCAGAAGTTATGGTGAAACTTTTTTTCACCTAGATCACATGTCCCAAGACTTAAGAAACAAAATAAATTTATATTGAATTTGTCCCCCCCCCATCACGTCGCAATAAAATAGATAAACAAAACGCTTATTTAATAATAAAAAGAAAGAAACTAACCTTGTATTGTTATCATTTATTCCTTTTTATTCAACATGAGCATTAAAGAATAAAATTTATCCATGAAATCGTATATGTAGCATAGGCTTCCATACTGTAGCATGTATTGTTTATGTCCGATAACACGCCAAGTTGTTCGTTGACGTGAGCATTGAGAAACAAATTGTGTTTGGTTGTGCTAATCAACCAATATTTTGAAGACAACTGGCTTAATCCATGACATGGTGTTAGGTGCAGAATAATCAGGATTTAATTATATCCAGGTCTGCTGTATGACAGTATCTCGCAAATAAAAATCATCATTTGAAAACACATTCACTTGAGTATAAGTGACAATCTTTTCACCAGCACAGATTACAAAAGTATCATTACTATTTACCCGCAGACGTCAATGCTTCTTTGTATTAATTATAACTACAGATGCCAAGCACATAGAAGCACGGGTGGTGAATAAACACAACTGGCAGCGAGCAGTAAACGCCTTCTTTGAACTTACCAACAGGACATCAAAGACAAAGGTTATTTTTTTTAAAAAGCAAGCCGACCTCAGAAGCCATCTTTTGGTTACTTTTTTTTTTTTTTAAAGGATATCAATACAAAGGTTATTTTATTGCAAAGCAAGCCGACATCGGAAGCCGACTATGGATTCTTTTAAGTGCCATTTTTTTTTTTTTTTTTTTTTTTAATATACAAAAACAGCCAAGATATGGAAGCAAACTTTGGTTCCTTTTCACCGGTATTCATGGGAATTTTGAAAATAAATTGAAACAATGGAACAAATTTTCAAGTGACACAATGTGTTGCTTTGTGCACGGACATAGATGAACCAGCATTGCCCAGAATATTTGGAAAAAATAAAATCATGGGATGAATTCGTGAAGGCCAGAAGAGAAGCAGATGATTTCGCAAATGAGAGGGAAATAATCAACCGATATATTGAAGACAACTGCCATTCATGCATGACACGGTGTTAGGTGCAAAATAACAATGACTGAATTATATCCAGGTCTACTGTGTGACAGTATCTCGCAAATAAAAATCATCATTTGAAAACACATTCACTTGAGTGCAAGTGACAATCTTTTCACCAGCACAGGTTACAAAAGTATCATTACTATTTACCCGCAGATATCAATGTTTCTTTGTATTAATTATAACTACAGATGCCAAGCACATAGAAGCACGGGTGGTGAATAAACAACTGGCAGCGAGCAGTAAACTCCTCCTTTGAACTTACTGACAGGACATCAAAGACAAAGGTTATTTTTATTACAAAGCAAGCCGACTTTGGATCCTCTGAAGTCGGGTTTATTTTTTAAAGGATATCAATACAAAGGTTATTTTATTGCAAAGCAAGCTGACATTAGAAGCTGACTGGGGATACTTTTAAGTGTGCTGATTTTTTTTTTTTAATATACAAAGACAGCCAACATATGGAAGCTAACTTTGGTTCCTTTTCACTGGTATCACTGGAATTTTGAAAATAAATTGAAACAGTGGAACAATTTTTAAAGTGACACAATATAGTGCTTTGTGCATGGACATCAATGACCCAGCATTGCCCAGAAGATTTGGAGAAAATAAAATCATCTGATGAATTTGTGAAGGCCAGAAGAGAAGCAGATGATTTCACCGACAGTATGATCATTAACACGAATGAAATTCTAGTGTACTTTGATTACATTCCTGGATGGACTGATGATAAGATGGGGGTCAAAAGTGTGAGAATTAGCAAGACTGCTGCAGATTTGAAAAAATCTAATTTTAGTCCTTGCAGTTTCCGTTTCAGGTGAGGTGTTGCCACTAACAATTTTTCACGGTATGAGAAAGCTGAAAAAGATATTCATGCACCGAAAGAATGGATCATACATGTGCAGGAGAAGGGTTGCATTGATGAGATGCAGCTGCAGTGGATTAAAGAGTTTTATCGCAAGCACACAGTTTTATATTTTTAAAAATAAAATTTCAGTTGGAGTGCATTTTCCGACATGTAAGCGAATGTTTTAAAAGGTGTCCCACAACTTATGACTCGAAAAAACGATGTGTCCCAGAACATACAGTGCAGAAATAAATTACTTTTAAATCTAATTTATGGTGTCCCAACAAATACATTGTCCCAACATATATGGTAAATATAGTAAGAGTAATTTCTGTGAGCCTTGCCTTCACCATCATATCTCTGTCAAAGATATTGTCAAGGCCATCGCTTGGCATGTGCATGCAAAGTCAACCTTCTGGAGTTTTAACTGCGAGACTTGGCTCCAC
This sequence comes from Megalonaias nervosa, assembly GCA_016617855.1. Taxonomy (NCBI): domain Eukaryota; kingdom Metazoa; phylum Mollusca; class Bivalvia; order Unionida; family Unionidae; genus Megalonaias; species Megalonaias nervosa. Next base: position 46,171 of record JAECUM010010701.1, read on the forward strand.
AGGAACAAACTCTGGATCTGGTAGACTCAGTCACACAAGTGGGTGCCAGTCTCAGTTGACATGAACTTAACCTCTGGACAAGCACCCTGGGCAGCTTTCACTGGATTTGACCAGAAATGTTATGCAGTAAAGAAGATCTCGTTATTTCTTCTTTCTACATTGCCTCCAGTTGTACTGCTTGCAATTAGGTGAGTGGATTAACCTTCTTATGAGGAATCCAGTATTCTTCCCCAAGAGGTTACCTGGAGTATAGGTTGGATGCTCAGCATGCCCTCTGCCTATTGCCTATTCGCCTAATGTTCACTTGATCAGGGAATGTATTCAATGGAGAAAGAAATTATTTTAGTAAATTATGTTTCTCCTAGAATACTTACCTGAACAAATCACTTTAATACCCTCCCATCTTCCCTGCAATGTGAGCATCCTTTTACACAATGTTCCACTCAGCTTAAAGCAGCGCCACCTGTCAGTGGAAAGGGAGTTAATGGGCAAGAATTATTGTCCTCTGTCTATATACAGAAAAGATGAATTTTTGTCTTTGGGAGGGCTGGATTCAGTAGGTAATAGGCCTTATATTTCCATCATTAATGTGATTGGGTAAATATTCTAGAAGAAACATAATTTACTAAATTATTTGTTTTCCTTTGGAATATTACTTTCTATGTTGTTTCTAGACACAAGTCTAGCACTATGTAGATAGGCACATCTGGACCAGTTGTAGACATGCCATTAATGTAGACACACCCATACTGGCTTTGATTATCTTTCAGATGATAACTAGTTCACCATCCCCAACTTCCAGCTTTGCCAGTTTAATCATTTCTATATTTGCAGGATGTTTCTTTGCCATCCCATTCTTCGAAGTTCAAGGAAACATGCTCACAAGCACAAACTTGATTCCTCTTCCTGCTTTTGTCTCCTGCTATATCATTTGGCCTCTTACACAATTTTTGCATCCATCAATCTCTTTGAAACGAAAGACCAATCTATCTTTCAAGGCAGCTTCTACAGTCTGGTCAAGTTGCTAAAACATGATACCAAAGAGAAAAACTCGCAACAGCCCTCTGACCTAAAACATAATTAGTTCATCCAGTTTTGACACATCATCTCCTCATTGAAAACCTTTTCAGAGATTATGAGGCCATGCCCATGTTGCCCTTTTTCTGATACCCACATAGGGTGAAGTCTTCATACTCTCATACTTCACAAAGGAATTGGAGACACCCTGCCCTGACAACCTTTGGCTCTCACTTGAATATACACTCTCCTCAATAAAAGAGTTGAGTTTCTTTGCAACACAACCCTATTAAGGCCCTTTCAAGATACCATTTCTCTCAACCAACACATCTGGACACCTGAGTTCAGCTTTGTTACACCAAAGAGGGTCCCCAGTGATGCTTGGAAGGGAAACCAAAAGCACAGGATGAACATCACTTTGTAGCAAGACTTGAAATCCATTTTTGCTCCTGCTTCATCTCAGATTCCTGGTCAGCAAGAACAAATCCTATCTCATTCAGTCTTGTCTGTTGTCTTTATCTAAGACATGCCTTGAAAATCACCTTAGTGGTGACATCCCTCCATTTGTAGAGTCATATCTTATCTTGGGAATTTCTTAGCCACTTGGGTCTTCTCAGTGTGGCTGCAAAACCTGCTGTCCTATGCCACCAGTTCTTGAGACCCCTTTAAATCACCTCCTATTCTCAATGGCAGCCAAAACTTTGCTTTCTAGACCCAGTGATCAAAGTTTCAGACTATATGGATACCATCTCAGCAAATGAGAAGACCTTGCCTTGTTTACAGCATCTTGCTTGCCAAAGGATCAACTGCCAGGCATCATAATTTGCATGGATGCCAACACAACTTGTTAGGGTGTCCACCTCCTGCCATCCTTTCAAGTGGCATGGGTTTGGCCCCTTCATGAATGCACACATGCCAGCCATTGGAGATGAAGGTGTTATGTGTAGGTTCATACAAAAATAACAAGAGAAAAGAGTGAAGTCAACAAGCTTTGTATATTTTAACAAAATAATTTATTTCCCTAGAAAACAATGTAAAAATTGGAAATAGGACTTACAGTTTGTGAATATAATCCAAAATTTAATCCTAAGATTGAAAAATACAAGTCCTATCACTAAATAGTTCGAATAAAACCCAGGTTCGAATCTCGATGACTTTCCAATATGGAAGGCAATGACATCAGATGTGGTCGTTGTACAAATGGCAACAATTCCTCAAATGAATCACAGTTTATGTTTCCGTATAATTCCAGAATAAATTTCCACTGAATTTCTTTCTCCCAGAATTTTTATAAAAAAGTACGCTTGTTTGGTTTTCTAGAGAATAAATTATTAAATTCCAAAAACAAATGAACTTCAAAAACAATCAGGCTTCAACAATTGAAACCTCTCGAGCCCTCAAGGTTTTAAAATACAACTAACTGAAAAGCTCTCCGAAAGGGTATTAAATCCAACTAAAATATCATCCCGTTCTCGCGTGATAGGCCACGTGGTCTCTTAACACTTGAACAACGCAATAGAAAATATTAAATTTGTCACGTAGCAAGAACAGCCCTATCTAAGAACCAGATTCTCACTCTGAAATAAATTTAAAAATAAAACATTGTTTATTCAGACTAGGCCGAAATGACCTTGGCAATAGCCAATCGTTTTCACGTAGTGTTTACAACCTGTGTACCAGAGTGAGCTAAAAATAATGCTTCTGTAATAGGTTTTATGTTTTGGATAAACAAATTTTACTGAAAGAAAATATTGAATCCTGTGAAAATAATCATTACAATAAAATGTAATGAAACAAAACTAAAATAAAAAAAGAACTTTAAAACTAACACACAAGCAATTTAATTACATATATGTAACAAAGGCCATAGCAAATGCTTTTTAGTTTGTAGTGAGGATGTTATCTGGAAAGAGCATTCTCATTTTTTCTGTCCTCTCAGCTGTGATATGTTATTTCAGAAGGCAAGGTAGAAGCCAGTGTCCAGATCTCTGCTTTCCAGCTTAGCCTCATTTTGAACCTTTCTTTTGTGATTAGATTCATAAATACAGTTGGCCACAGAATCATATTATATGGTTGATCTTGATGTGTGCTTTACCAAAAGTTCATCTCAACAAGAAGACCATGATCCCTATTCATCAGCTCTTTGTTTCAAGCAAAATTGGACACTCCAGAAATCTTTCTTTTCTGGTCAGCCCCTAGGACGGTCCCTATTCATTTGAAACCTTTACTCTCTCAAGATCATCTGTGTCATCAGTAAATGTCTTTGCATTTTAGGTGAATTATTTTGGGAGGCAGAAGATGGAAAATTCCTGCGGACTGATTGGAACACATATCAGCCACGAGCATTGCCTGACTTGGATGGAGATGGAGTACTAGATGTCCTGATAGCTAATGGAGGATCACCTATCATACCTGCAGCTGTAAGAAATTATAGAGAAGATGATTTATTGTCCTATAATCTAAGTAAACTGGCAAACATTTTCATGGGAATGACTTTTGTAAATCTGAACACAACTAGATGTTACATGTATAATCCAGTGGTTGGATGGAACATTATGGATTTTTTGAACAAACATTAAAAGTTGCACTATAAACTTTATGAATTCTATCTATGTTGGCACTAGAAATTCCCAGGTGGTCACTTTTACAATTTGCCTTGAAAAGTCCTTATAACCTTGATTATCTATCAGACAAAAGTTGTGATCCTCTAATTTTCCATTCTGTATCTGACCTCTAGTCAACTTAAGCCATTACCTATTTCTTAATTCCCTTTCACTGAAAGTTGTCTTTTCAAAATAATAGAACATTGATTTATTGCTAAATGGTGCATTCTGTTCGTTCTTTTAAGAAATGTAAGCGCTTACATCATCTACACAATCATGAAAATACATTATCCTAGCTCACATCAGTGATTTCGAGGCAGCAATATGCAGAAAACAGCACAAAGCCCTAAATTTTCATTGTGGCTCAATTGTTAAGGTATTGGATTGCTGACCAGAGGGTACATATTTGATTCCCATTAGTTTATGATATTGCTGACCAGAGGTCACTTTTTGCTTTGCTTTTTTTTTTTAAGTGAATCAGTTACTCAAAATTCTGGTCATAATTATAGTAATGATTACTATTGCCAAGATTTATCCAACATGTATTTCTTCTCATTAGTGTCATAATTTATCTTAAGGAAATATTAATTTTTGAAAGAAATTAATTCTGATTGTATCGGTAGCATTTCTTTTTTTGATGATTTACAATGTATATTGATATCGTTAGCTCATCTGGCCTAAGACCAAGTGAGCTTATGGTATAACCCCATGTTTGTCATGTATCATCTATCAACGGTCTGGTTACCATAACGAAAAAATAGAAATGGCTTTACAAAAACAACTCCAAAGAAAATGACCAAATTTGAAAGAAAGTATCATGGCTTGAAAGACTTTCATTTTTTTGACACAGGAAGCTGATCAGTTACCAGACTAACCATTGTTTTTAAAAAAAATAGGGAAGCCTTAAATGGCATCTTCTCAGACTAAATTGAACAAAATGCATCCTGGCATAAAGGGTTTTCAGGGTTTTTTTTTACAAATATTGCTGATCCATCATAAAATATGGTTGTCATTGCTGAAATTAGTAAAACCTTTAAAAATGCACTGCTGTGACCAAATTTAACAGCATCCTGGCATAAAGTACTTTTGAATTTTTTTGTACAAAATAATGCTGAGCTACTATCAAAGATGGCCACTGTGACTAAAAAAAACTTTAATTGACTTCCTCTCAAAAGCAGCTTGAAACATATTACAAAATTTGAAGAAAACAACATCCTGGCGTAAAGGGATTTAAAATTTGTACCATTGATGCTGATTCATCTTTAGATATGGCCACTGTTACTAAAACAGTAAATTTAAAATAATTGGCAAAGATATGTTTGTCAACCAGTTGAACTGGGTATTAGTATAAAGCCCATTATCCATTGAAAGAATAAGGCCAGTTCCCATCATGTTAGTACTGTGGAAAGCCAATTAAGAATAAGGCCAGTTCCCATCATGTTAGTACTGTGGAAGGCCAATTAGGAATAAGGCCAGTTCCCATCATGTTAGTACTGTGGAAAGCCAATTAGGAATAAAGCCAGTTCCCATCATGTTAGCACTGTGGAAAGCCAATTAGGAACAAGGCCAGTTCCCATCATGTTAGCACTGTGGAAAGCCAATTAGCAACAAGGCCAGTTCCCATCTTGTTAGCACTGTGGAAAGCCAATTAGGAATAAGGCCAGTTCCCATCATGTTAGTACTGTGGAAAGCCTATTAGGAATAAGGACAGTTCTCATCATGTTAGTAGTGTGGAAAACTCTTCATCAGCTTAAAAATTATTACACATATCAGTTCTTACATATGTTTCTAAATCTCTGTTCTGAAAGTCATAATTGTACTGTATTTGGGGAAATTTCCATGTTGTTTAAATTTTTTAATATCTGATTTTTAAAAATACATTTGATTTGGTCAGTTTTGCAATTCCAAATTATTTTTTTTCCATTCTGTAAGGTTAAATCCTTCTTACAGCTTGTGACTACGTCATGCTGAAATTTATCTATGTCAGTATATTGAACCTACATGATTTCAGGTACACAATCGTACTGCTGGCAGATTGATGGTGTTTTCTGGGGCAACTGGAAAGCAACTAGGGGAGCGATACCTGGAGATTCCCCACAGCAAGGAGACTTACATGAGTCCTGTCATCTACAAAACCAAAAGTGGTAGCAAGTACATTTTATTTGGAGGTGGTGGTGAGACTGTGGAAGGTACAAAACCTATTCCATGAATAATATTTCACCCTTACTCCTGACTAATCCTCGGACCCCTCATTTTCTCATTTGTGTAAGAATTCTGAGATATAAGTATCACATTTTGAGTAGTGTTAGCAATTATGGCTTTTTCATTGTCATTAAGAATCTTTGTTTAAGTTTGTGTATAAAGTTTTTGCCAAGTCGGATAAATGGTGCAGTACATACTTAAAAGGGTTACTGGTCAGACACTGTGTTCAATGGATCCTTGTTCAAACTAGACAGGTGGACACTATTTTGTGGAACCCTTGTTGAAACAAACACTGTATTCTGTGAATAGACAGGTGGGTCAGTCTGTTCTGTGGAACCCTTGTTTGAATAAACAGGTAGGACACTGTATTCAGTGGAACCTTTGCATAATTAGACAGGTCACTGTTTTGTGGAACACTTCTTTAAATAGACAGGTCATTATTCTGTGGAACCCTTCTTTAAAAAGACAGGTCGGGGACTGTTTTCTGTGGAACATTTGTTTAAATAGACAGGTGACTATTCTGTGGAATGCTTGTTTAATAGACAGGTGACTACTCTGTGGAACCCTTGTTTAAGCAGACTTTCTTATAGGCATCCTGTAGTATAGACAGTGCTTTACTTGCTCAGAGACATGTACCTCAGTGACAAACACTTTGTTACAAAAAGAAAAAATAGCTTGTACCTAAATTATTTGTTTAAGTGATGGGGGACACCAAGGATTATATGTTATTTAACCTTATTGCATATTATTTGTTTGCTTTATGCTAGTTCCTCACTAGAAGCTTACCATGGAAATCTGTTCTGTATTATAGTAGATATGGGACCACCATGGAAATCTCAACTGTATTACGGTAGGTATGGAATCCCCATAGAAAACCCTACAGTATTACAGTAGATATGGAACCCCCATAGAAAACCCTTTTGTAGTACTTTAGATATGGAACTCTCATAGAAAACCCTACAGTATTATTGTAGATATGGAACTCCTATGGAAAACCCTACAGTATTATTGTAGATATGGAGCTGCTGTGGAAAATCCTACTGTATTACAGTAGATATGGAATTTGTTATAGTTGACATTGTTTTTTCTTTAGCATGATATTTGCTTAAACATGTAGTCTTACCCAGCATCCATACAACTACCCCTCCCCCTTACAACAATCTTCATGCTGCATCTATACATCTACCCCTTCCCCCTAAATGATTTTCAACATGCATCCATACAGCTGCCCACCCACCCACCCACTTACAACTAGCTTCATAAAGAAAATTGGGGAAAAATCACCTCCAGCTACTTATACGTAGCTGAGGCAGTCAAAAGCGATTGGATACATTTTAATAAACATTTTTGTGAAAAACTCAGACAAAGTTGATTGGTTACATTTTAGTAACATATTTGTGAAAAAGACACAGTTGATTGGACACAGTCTCAAGTGATTATCAAACTTTGATTGAAAGAGATTCAAACTTCCAGCTCCAAGACCCAAATGTTTTCAGTAAACATAGGATATGACTTAATGCATGTTGTGTTAAAGATTCCTCCCAAATTCAAAGATGTTATCAGCTGTTAAATATTTTCTTCAGATTTTATTGCTGAATGTTTTGATTAAAGGATGGTGATTGGTGATTATTGTATGTCTGTCCTTAGGATTTTTTTCATAATAATAACTCATAAGTTTTGCATCTTATATACTTTGTATCTTTGTTTTATTGTTGTAATAGATTTGTCTCTGACCTATTTTCATAGATATAAATCAGAATTTACATCCACTTTTATCACTTACAAACATTATTTTTGTTGGGCATCTGACTTTGGTAGCTTTGTTGAACTAGAAAAATTTGAACTAGCCGGAAATAATTATGAACTTGGTAAATATCTTTAATAAAAAATAATATCGGATCTGATGACACAAATTGTCATCTTACATGAGTCTGTTAATGAAATTTCTTTAATAATATATGGTGGAACTTCACAAAACTCAAGTCGAAGTTGGCCCTTTTTTTTCCTCTGGAGTGTTTGTTTTTTTTTGAGCTTGTATTTGGTTCAATGATACTTGAGTTATTAGGCTTTGAGTATTTGGTTAAATCAATGTGTTATCAAGGTTTTAGAGTGATGAGTATTTGGTTAAAAGATGTTTGAGTTGTGAAGGTTTTAGAGTGATGCTGAGTATTTCAGTTGAATAATTGAGTTATCAAGGTTTTAGAATGACACCAAGCATTTGATTGAATGATGTTTAAGTTACTAGGCTTTGAGTATTTGGTGGAACAAATGTGTTATCAAGGTTTTAGAATGATGTCAAGTCTTTTGTTGAGTGATTTTTTAGTTATATTAAGGTTTTGCAGTAACACTGAGAATTTGGCTGAATGCTGTTTTTGGTTGTGAAGGTTTTATAGTGATACTGAATGTTAAAGTTGAATAACTGAGTTTATGAATGGTGTTTGTGTTTTTAAGATTTAAGAATAATTGAGTTCATGTATGGTGTTTGATTTTTAAGATTTCAGAATAATTGAGTTAATATATGGTGTTTGAGTTTTTAAGATTTCAGAATAATTGAGTTTTTATATTTGGTGTTTGAGTTTTGAAAATTTCAGAATAATTTATGTATGGTGTTTGAGTTTTTAAGATTTCAGAATACATGTAATTGAGTTTATGTATGGTGTTTGAGTTTTTTTAAGATTTCAGAATAGTTGAATTTATGTATGGTGTTTGAGTTTTTAAGATTTCAGAATACATGTAATTGAGTTTATGTATGGTGTTTGAGTTTTTAAGATTTCAGAATAATTGACTTTATGTATGGTGTTTGAGTTTTTAAGATTTCAGAATGACATTGAATACTAGGTTTCATGATGCTTGAGTTGTCAATGCTTTAGAGTGCTGCTGAATATTTGGCTGAATGATTCTTTTGTTAACATGGCTTTTAGGGAGATGCTGAGTATTTGGTTGAATAATTGAGTTATCAAGGTTTTATAGTGACACCAAGTATTTAGTTGAATGGTGTTTGAGTTATGAAGGTATTAGAATGACACTGAGTATATGATTGAATGATGTTTGAGTTATTAAGGTTTTTATTTTAAATATTTTATTATTTGCATGAGTCTATATTCCTTGCATGATCAAAACCTTTTGACCTTGATCTCTAGGGGAGCTCCTTGGCATTTCCCTTCATGACTTCTGTAACTATATCATGGGTTCTCAGGCCTCTGTTTGTCCACCACAAGAGAAAGACATTATCTGGCAAAAGAAAGACAGGACAAAAGAAGGCATCTTTACCCTGTTCAGGTATTTTGATATTATACAACATGAGAATTGCTGAGATTTTACTCGTGGCATTTTTTCTTTTGCTTATTTTTAGAGTACCCTGGTACCCATAACTTAGAGTTTTTCAATATTGAAATATATTACTGTATATACTCAATTATAAGTCATTTTAAATTGCAACAACAAAGATCCTGATCTCCCATAGCATAATGTACACACAGATCAGGGTATATGCTGTTCTACTGATTACTCTTAACAAACTGCACAGACCAAGATCTGCCAGCACATTATGTGATGGCAGATCTAGGTATGTGCAGTTTGCAGTTGGACTTGTCTTATAAGCAGGTAAACATGATTATTTTGCTGATTGTGAGTTTTATTTTCGGGGAGAAGGATGAAGCTTCACTATTCAGTGGATACTATTATGTAAAATCTGTAATGACCAATGACAGTAAGATAAAGGAAACATAAGGAATTTCAGTCTCATGTTCTTTAAAATCTCTGCAGGTTCTTGTGTCAAAGGGGAGGGGTATGCAAATGTTAATTAATTGGTCATTGCACTTTGTAAAGGTGTAATTCAGAATTGTTGGCATTTTTGTGGAAATTGTACCAGTATTTAACCAGTTTCATGAAAATTTTACCAGTATCTATCCAGTGACATGAAAATTGTACCACTGTCCAACCATTGCATGGAAATTGTGCTGCTATTGAACCAATGTTATGGAAATTTCACCAGTAAATTAACCAATTTCATGGAAATTTTACCATTTTTTTAAACCAATTTCATGGAAATTGTACAATTTTTTAACCAGTTTAATGAAATTATACTGCTGTTGTACTGCTGTTTAATTAATTTCATGGAAATTATACCATTTTTTAATCAATTTCATGGAAATTGTACCAGTATTTAATCATTTTCATGGAAAATGTACCACTGTTTAACCATTTTCATGGAAAATGTACCACTGTTTAACCAATTTAATGGAAATTGTACCAGTATTTAACCCTTTACTCCCCAGGTACACTTTCCTACACCTTTACCTTTGCCCCCCATCTACGCATAACTATCCTTTTACCTTGGGCCCCCCCATCTACTCATTTAGACGCTTTACACTGTGTATACTATGAATAGGTAATATCTTCCAGTCAAATGGTAGCCAGCTGTGGGTCAAAACTAATCATCTTTACTAACATCCAGTTTTAATGATGTATTTCCAAATATTAGACATTATAAATCTAAATTTAAGCAACAAATTTTATGTAGAGGGGTTTTCCAAGGCTGCATCCAAAATGGCGATGTTAGCCGATGGTAATACCTCAGTTTGATGGAACTATTATGGCCTTTTCACATGTGTAGGTTACTTCTAAGTTTAATGTTTTTCAAATATGATGCTGAAGTTTACGTTAATAGTTTCAGTTCATAATGCCATTATGTTCTTATGTTACTGCACCAAGCATGGAGAAAATAGATGAAAAGAAACCAAATCTGGCTGTGTCATTTGCAATGTCCATCTCTGCAACTTAGAATGTCACAGCCTGTTTCATCAAAGCATGTTCATTGTAGAGGAGTAACTATGATATGCTCCAATACAATTGTTGAAAGTTTTTGTTATTGTCATGTTTGGGTATTTTTCCTCAACATAAAAGTCTGAAAACAAGAGATCTCCAAAATAGTTGATATTTTTATTCGAGATTAGCTTTTCAGTGAAATGAAACGTAATTAGGCTTTTGTTTTTCCTTATATACACATGTATAGCTAGATAGATTTACCTATCTATAACAACATTATTAATGACAAATAACAAGAACACACTTTAAAATATATTTGTAATAACCTCTATAAACCCAAGTATGGAAAACAGGCCAAGTGAATGAACAACTTCAGAAAATATGTTTTGTGAAAGCAGTTTAATTACATGTGAAGAATCTATAATTAATAACACCTGAAGTACAAATATTTTAAAACTCATTCAATGTGGGTTTCCTCATTGTTTATAATTATATTTCTATTACCTCAGATTTCTTTTTTGAGATAATATATTTCTAATTTCTGTTAATTATGACCTGTATCATCCAGGGATTTAAAGAAAGGTGTGATGGTGCCACCATTGATAGTCGATGTTAACAGAGATGGGGTGGATGACCTTGTGGTGAACTCATATGGCGGTTCTGTCATGTTGCTTGATGGAAATGACCTCCGTCAAGTCTGGACAACAAAATTTGATGACATGGAATCTTACAGGTAAAAACAACCCTGATAATATTGCAACATTTAACAGAACTAATTTATCTATCCAATACCTGACTCCAATTTGTTTGCAGATCAGTTTGTATATTCTTGGAAATTTTGCAAATATTTGTGTTCATACTTCAGCAGCACTGATGACTTTGTACAGATAATTTGCAAAATTAAACACAAAGTAGCTAAGTTTGTATAAAAATATAAACAGTATTATATATTGAAAACTACTTACTATAGGCATCCTATTCCCTTAGTACTGTGGCATTAATAAACAATCAGTGCTTGGGTGATTGCACACTGGTTGTCACATGACCAGCAATACTGTTGGCTAGCAGCTGACAGGAGTCACCCATAAACAGTTATTGAAGTTTCCGTTGTTGATTACTAATTACCTGCATAGGATACATTTGACTCCATCTGTGACTGCTGTTTAGGTCGTTTCTCAGCTAAAGTTACTTATAGAGTCATATAAGTTGGTATTTAGATGTATCATGTGGAATACTAAATTTTATTGAAAATAAAGTCACCCTGGCCTATTTCCAATGATTTGGGGCTACCTTTATTTTTAACTCAATTTCTCAGGCACTATTGCCCATTGAGTCATCTAATTTAGTATGTTATTTCATCACAAGGAGTAGTATAAACATAGTAAAGTTAGGTAAATGTGAACCATTACACTGTTCAGTGATTTATGTTTATTTTGAGTTAAATTCAGTTTCTCTTAGGTAGGGTTTGATTTGTGACATTTTATTAGACACTATTACCCCACAGAATCAAATAAATTGGTATTTAGTTATGCCATGTGGTATAATGTACCTTTTGGGTAAAATAAGGTCACTGTGATCAACTCATTTTGATTAACCTTCACATTTAGCTCATTTTCTCAGTTACTATTTCGTGTGCAGTCAAATAACTTGGTATATAATTGTATCATGAGGATTGCTACAGATACTGGTGAAAACCAGGGCACTGTGACCTATATTGGTCTTTGACTTTGTTTACCTTTTTTGCACACTGTTTCACTGGGTTAGGGTTATTTATTTCAATTTCACTTATATTATTTCTTGTAGAGTCACATTAGTTGGTTTTTAGTCATATGGAGTACTACACCTTTAAATTAAAATCGATTTTTATTAAGGTTTTTGATTAGCTCATCTCAGGCACTATTGCTTGTGGAGTCAAATAACGAGGTATGTAATTGCAGCTATAGGACTACTATAGCCATCAGTGAAAACTAGGTCAATGTGACATATTTTTCTTGGTTTAGTGTTTTGTTCTTTGGTTTGAACTTTCTCTAAGTTAAGTTTTTGTTTTGGTCATTTTCTCAGGTACTGTTGCTCATCAAATAAGTTGGTATCTAGATTGACCTATCCTTTGTTCAAGGAAACCCCCAAAATCTGCAAAGATTGGTAACCCATGAATGAAAATGAATTTAAATCATTCATATTTGCCATCTGGCCACACTGCCATTGTTCTTGTTATTTTCTTTTGTCAGTAGGGCTATATTATTAAAAAATCATTTTTTTGGCTCCTGGAGTAAATATGTTGGTTGTATAGTTACAAAACTTGTCATTTTTAACTGAAGTGTCAGTTCAAAAGTCTGCTTTTGGATTTGCTTACACCTTACTGTTCTCTCACATGTCTGTCTGTGGATCTGCCTGCCCATGAATTTCCCCTTACACTTAACTAGTATGTCTGCCTATTCATCAATGCACTACATCTTTTTTTGATATTTTAGACCCTTGAGCATGTTTTATTTAACTGCATGGAAGACACTTGTGCATGAGTTGAAAACGGAGGAAAAAACTTAAAAGCAACATTGGACCTCTGATATGATTTTTTTTTTCCCATTATAATGTTGGTTTATATGATATTTTAGATGGAAACTATTCATATGCAAGTTCATGAACTGATTAATTGACTTTTCAGCACTCCAGCCCCAGGTTACTTTGATGATGATGAATTCCTGGACTTCATGGTGCATTACTCCCGTGGAGCCTGGCCAGCTTACTCCTACTCAGACGTAAGTTGTCATGAAAATTTCACACATCACTCTTGTTTAAGTTGCATTCTCATAAGTTGTCATGAAAATTTCACAGATCATTCTTGTTTAAGTTGCATTCTAATAAGTTGTGAACTTCAGAGCTGTGTTGGGCCATGGTATATTCAAAAACTTGAAATGAAAAAATGTTGCAAATCTCCTTGAGCACAAGACTTGTAAATCTACCTAAACAAATAAAATAGCCAAACATTACCCATCATAATACCATAGGGAGACTACTACCGCCACTCAAATCCACCCCTCACAGGCTAAAATTTGTTAACTGAAAAGCTAAAAGTTATTTTCTCACCTAGGTGGCAGTTAGATAGAGTGATATCCCCATGATACTGGGATTGGTGCCAAATTCTGTGAATTCTTCAGTTTCTACTTCCACTCATGCTAAGTAGCATGCTCTTTACAGACACAGTATCCTCACAATCCACATAGAAGCATTTTGGAATCTTTCCTCCCTTAAGCAAGTCAGAGATATGTTCTCTTTGAAGGGAAGTATGCTTCATCTGTAAATTTCCAACTTTTCTCTTCTTTCTTTCTTTGACAACAAAATTTCTGGCTTTTCCATGTCATCACTTTGTCATCCACACACACTTAGGCACCCTTGGTACATACATGCACAGTCGTGATTGCTTCCTCTCACATTGCTATAGCTGTATTTAAATATGACTTGTGTAGGTCTGGTGTGTGATATAGAAAACTTGTATGATATTACCAGATAATTTCTGCTACAGTAACAGTAAGATGCATACAGATATATTAATCTAGTATTAGCATCCACTTCATAGTTATATATGTGACACTGCTGATTTTACCTGTATAGGCCATCACTTGGCCTTTACTACAGGTAACATTGTTTTACAATTGATATTATAGCATCCACTTCATAAGTATTAATAATGATGCTTCAGTGCATTTTTTTGTGCATTTATGGTGTGTACTATAGAAAACTCAGTTATATTGCTGAATAGTTTCCACCGAGGTTGGATACGTACTGGTCAGTTTTCTATGCATAGTTTAGTTAAAGCTACTCTTAAGTGACTCTTTGGTGATTTTACTCTCTTAGGCATTGAATTGGCTTTTCCTCTAGGTAACTTTTATTAGAATTGATATATTAGCATCCACTTAATAAGTATTAATAGCAAAGCTTCAGTATTCTACTGGTATGGGCAGCCACCTATTCCCTTTTATAGGTAGTTGTCATAGTGTGTTGCTTTGCATGTGTACTACGAAGTTCGTAAAGCTGGATGCACTACACTTGTATATATTGTCTGCTCTAATTTGTCTGACAGATTTAGGCCATGGGCAAGACCAGACTGACAACCACTCTACATGTGTAGCTTACTCCAGTTGACAATCTTAGAATACATGTCGGACTTGCATATTATGGATAGAAGTCAGTTGATGGCAGTATTGGGGATGCTAAAGACCAAGGCACAGAAAGTGCACCTAGAGGGATAAGGACAACATCAGTTGCATGTTAGGGTTTGACACTTTTATCACATGCTGGGGAGCATGATAGTCCTACAGTGCAAGACAATGACCCTGACATTTATGTTTTGGAGGTTGATGTCTTACTGTCTAAATAACGGCGCTGTGTAGCTTGTTCTGATGTTAGCTAACATCGTAACAAAAGTCACATTTTCAGGAATATCTCACACACTTGGCAGCCCATATCAGTGCTTTTCTATAAATTAAAGTTATAATGTTTCAATCAGACTTTACTCACTCTGATGTCTTTTTCTAAAAAATTCAAATTCTCACAGGCGCAAATGGACATGTTTTCACATTCCGTTGGCCTACATTTCAGTTGGTTGGAATGTGATGGAAGCCGATAATGCTGAAATCAGGTTAAGTTGATGTATGTTTCATTAACAAACAAATAAAAACATTAATATTGAAGAAAGTGTTTGGATAGCTTCGTTTTGTTCGAGATTCTTATCATTCTTTTAACCAATTATCGGTATTCCTGGCTTCCATTGCATTCCATTCAACTGAAATGATGGCCAGCGGAACATGAAAACATGTTCACTTGCTTAAATTTTGATGGCACACAACAGTTATTCCCAAACGTCATTGCAGTAAGGTCTTTGCTTGACCTGGTATCCATGTAAATTTTCCAGCAGGCAGAACAAAGCCTAGTTTCATCTGCCATTATGCCTACTGGCCATGCATAAGAGTAAGTGTTGTGAATGGCTAGTACGATGAACAGGGCTGCACAGCACACACGTGTCACATCTTGCCTGTGCCATGACAGCAGCAGCAAATCTACAGCTCATGGTAAGAGATATATGTTGCTTTCTATTTCTGCTTCCTCAAAAAGCATCATCATAAGGTCACTTCAGATCACAGCCATTATTGTCGAACCTGCTCATCAGTGGTCCAGTGGAGGAAGGCTTCTAAAGAGACAGATCCTCCATGGGTCCTGATGCAGATACCTGAGTGATTTTTTGAGAATAAGGAGCAGAAAGACAGAAAAGATAATGTCACCACCCCATGGGCTGCTCAGTAGGGAAGCAGTCCTAAAGGCCCTGTATGCATTCAAACACTCAGTTCTCAAGGGCTGCTAATGATAAGAAACAGAGCAAAGAGGATTGCTTTTGCCCCAGGTATTCTTCATGCCAGCCTCCTTCCTGAAAGAAATTATGCCATGCAATTTTCTTTTTATAGAAAGGGTGGGAGAAATAGTTTGGAACACAAAATCACCAGGTTTTCATTAGCTTTCTACTGATCACTGATCGGAAGAGCTTATGGGATGGCCTGTGTATTGTTGTCCACCTGATTGCTCAGATTTATTATCACTATCTAGAGGACTGATATGAAACATTTCTCGTGAATTCATCACATTTCTCATTTCACATTTCTCACACATTTATCAAGGTCTATCTGGTCCTAGACAAAATTGCTGTGACAGCCATTATGGCCACCACAACAGTTATCTTGAAAATCTTTTTATCACAACTCCTCATGAATAGATGGTCAATTCAGTTTGGGGGTTTTCTTTAAAGATTTCAATTGATGTTGGCTTGGTTCTAAATGAAAATGGTGCTGATATGCTGGCCAGGATAGATTCCACAGAGGTTATCACGTAAATCTTGTTATTGCAACTTCTTTTGAAAGAAAAGTCATATTAGCATGGGATTTCAACTGGAGGACTAACTATGGTGCCTGATATCAAAAATGGTGATCATGATGACAATTTTGAAATCTTATTGCTACTTGTCCTAGATAACAAAAAAACCCCATATTGACCTTGGGTTTTCACCAGAAGACTTCTTATGATGTCTAGTTGGTACTAAACAAAAATACCGCTCATCTGATACCCAGTAAGGCCCCCACTGCTGCAATCTTGAAAATCTCGTTATTGCTACACCACCTAATGGAAGGTGATATTGACATGAAGTACTTGGCAGAAGATTTATTATGATATCTATTTGGTTTCAAATGAGATGGTTCTCAACATATTGTCTATCTGGTTTTCCTGAATTGATTATTTTCACCAAAAGTTTTCTTATGGTGTCTAGTTTGTCCTAAATGAAAATGGTGCTAATCCTAACCTCCAGCATGGCTGTCACCTTGGCTAATTTGAAAATCCTACAACTACAGAATATCAGTGATAGTTTCAACACTCTGCAGTTAAAAAATGAAATTATCTTGAATTCCTGGATCATTTTTTTGTACAGTAGAGGATAAGTTCCTTTGAGGGATTCTTGTTCAATACTAGCTCTTAATGATGCTCAGGAGAGGGAGTTCATTTTCAGGGACTGCACAGAAGGGATAATCAGAGTAGTATTTCACTTCAGGACCACCTCCACATTCATGACATCCAGCTGCCTGGACATTATGATGCATAAACAACAGGTCAGATTTTTTAAGTCAATACGAATTCCCTTGCTTCACTACAGTTCCACCATGGGTTCCTTGTCAACAAGGACAAATCTGATTTTGTTCCATCTCACCATTTCACCCATTTGAGAATTAAGTTCAAAACAGGTCTGTCTTCTTAAGCAACATGCTTTGTAGATCGTCTGAATGGTGTCTTTAATCTGCTAAAAAAATAGTCACATCTCAGCCAGATACCTCCTCCATCTGAGCTTCCTCAATGTGGCAGAGGATCTCATGATCCTGTTTAGCACCCATCACTATTAACAACATTAACATGTTGTTCCACAATTTCAGACACATTTCACCTTCAGCCTAAGGAAGGCTATAGGACAAAACAAAGACTTCTATGTCCTTCTGGCAGTCTTTACTTATCGCAACCAAAGACTTTGGCATTGTGCTCCAAATGGAGCTAACCATGGGTTCTGACAAGAACAGGCTATCATCCATGGGCAGTTTGTGGTGAAACCTTCATCATTAGACCCCTTTTCCTGAAGGTCAGCTGTCCGATCCAGAGGGCATTTTAAAATAGTACCTCAAATGAACTGAGTCAGTGCAAAGAGGTGGATTTGCTTCTTTATACCTTTGAAATAAGGAGAGGTTGATATTGCAATTCAGACTCTATCAACCTGGATGTGATGGGTTTTTCATTCCGCATTTAGCAAGTAACCTAAGATGAAATGAAGTTAGTGTGCAGTTTAGCTGGTGAGGATATGGAAGTTGCCATAAGCATAGCAAATGAGTGCAACAGTTCCTTAACTGACATTATGAAACCTGTGAGATGCCAGGCAGAGATGAGTTTCTCTAGCTTTTACCTCCAAGAGCTGTCATCCCAAAGGACTGAGATGGCCTGGTGGCACCTATATCAGCAGTGCATCAGGCTGCCATTCCAGGATGTTTCACAGCTTCACAGTGATAAGGCCAGTTGACTTCTGCAGTTTTTGTGGGGAAAATGTTTTCCTGTCAGTCTTGTCTGGGCATATGGAATTGCAAATCTAGCATGTATATTTCTGTAAATTTTGGAAGCTGCATCACATACCTTAGGGTATTAGAAATGAGCCTTCTCCATGGTAAGGGGTTGCAATTCCCTCCACCGCTTATGTATTATCCTAAGGTATTTTGATTAGTTAATGTATTGGGAGAAGAAACCAATTTTTGCAGTGAACTGTGTTTCTTCAATAACACTTGCTCAGTCATACTAAGGGTACCCCCTCCCAGCTTTTCCACAGTTTCATCAAAATGGTACAGTGTGCATTCCAGTAGTAACTGAAGTATGGATGTAATTTGGGACCAATTCCAGTATCCAAGAGAAGACATTTTTATTGTTAAAAATTAACTTTGGATGGCTTGATTTGCAAGTTGGTCATACCACAAAGATATTGTGATCAGGTATGTGTTATCAAAAAAACATTATGTCCGAAAACTTGGTTTCACAGATCTGCTAATTTACTGAATTAGCAAATATTAACTGATGTAGAGGTAATATGGATTCACAGTATGCATAATTCTGCCATCTACATAAGTATTGTAAACATGCAGTATCAGTAGCATTATGGAGTCAAAGAGTATATACATCTTTTATATACATCCTTTGACATTTTTATATTTGTTGATTCTTTGTAAAAAGTTACGGTACATGTGAAATGCACATTTTGTACAGTCTGACCAGGATAATGCAGATGCTTTGGAACCAAGAAAATTACTTCATAATGTCTGGGTTTGTGCCAAATGAGATTCTGATTTTTAATAGCAGTCACAAAACAAATAGGTTAGATAGGACCACTTTAAAAGATGTAGTGAAGTTTCATCATTGTCAGTTAATCTTTTTCAAGATAAATAAACATTAAAATTTCAATAATACATTTGACTTGTAGTGTGATAATGCTTTAAGAGTTACTTGGCAGTGTTACATATTTCAAAGACACAATGACATTATGTTCTTTTTTCAAAGTAATAGGAAAATTGCTTTTTTTTCCATTTTGTGTCTACATAATAAACAGCCAACATAAACTGAGAAAGAGTGAGTGGGAAAAAGAAAATTGTTTTGTTTAAGTGCAAAAAAAAATTTGTATTGACTTATGGTACTATAAGAAACTTTGTATTAATAAGACTGAACAATAGAGAAAACATTTTGACAGATTTTCCACACTTTTGTGTTATCAAAGTGAATTTCAGCTTAATAATAAGAGCACCAGAAGTTCTGTTAAGCAGACTTTCTAACTGATTCATCCTGATAAGGAAAATATAGAAAGATGTTAATGGAAGATTGCAGTGGAAAATTCTATAATTCATACTTTGTCAGATTTTGCATTTGCTAAATTCATGATAAGCAAGATTGTCTGTATGGACATGTATACATATGTGAGCTCACTCATGATTTTGTATAAGACAAACACCACTCATGATTTCATGTGTTTAATTGAATTAATTGGAAAAGCATCTAAATGCATCATGTTTAACATTGATAAGGCTTCTGTACTGCTTTTGTTCAGAGTTTCTGTCCAATTACCTGTTATCTTGAGATGGACTATTGTAAACTGAGAGAAGGATTTGATAATAGCTGCATCCTGTATTCTACAACTTATTATTTTGTTAGATTAATCATCATTTGGTTGGACAGTGACTTTATACTCAAGCAGTTTAGCAACTTCAGGCAAATCAGTTAATATGTACATTGCAGACAGTGATACTTAGTGGCAGGAATGGAAGCAAACTGTGGTCAATAAGGTCCAACATTTTTATAATGTCTTCTGACCTCATAATGCGGACTGATCAGAAAAATCGAGACATCTTTGTCTTCAGGCTGAAGGGTAGAAACTCCCCTAAGATGTGGAGTAATGATGATAGCATGGTCATAACCTCAAAGAAGGTAAGCATTTTATCTGTCATTTGTCTGATGCAGGGTTCACATGGTTATTAAAGGTCATTTAAAGTAATCGAGAAATGAACACCTCCTTTCAAGTCCTTGAAAGTCTGATTTTTTGCCTTGGTCATTGAAAGTCCTTGACTTTGACAGATTTTGTTTAAAAATAAAATATGACAGTAAATTGGCTTTTAAGTCTTTTATATAACATTGTATGAGGATTGGAAGTACAGTTTTAATTTTTTTGTCACCTGCTAACTGTTCTGCCATTTACCAGAATCAACAGGAAGTAATAAGATGTGCATAGCATCCAATTTTTATGATGTGATTAATTACTTCACATGTTTCTGCTGTTACATATCGGCTCGTTCAAAGTAACACAAAGAAAGAGTGAAGACAACAAGCTTTGTAAATTTTAACAAAAATAATTTATTTCCCTAGAAAACACGGTGAAAAGGTAAATATATCAAACAAGACTTATGATTTACGAAGAAGATCCAAAAATATGTTCTAAATTTGTGAAAACACATAAGTCCTGTGAATAAACAGTTCTAAATTGATACAGTCTGAATCTCAGTTCCGATCCAAGATGGTGGATGATGACGTCAGACGAAGGCTAACACAGAACGTCCAGAATTTTCACTGTAAAGCACAATTTGTATTGTTCTGTTCTGATTTAGAAGTAATTTCATCAAATGTCTTTGTCCAAAGCCAGTAGTGTTGTTCTCCAGGGAAAATAATTATTTAGAAAGTAGATGAAATACAGCTACCACCACTAACAACACACATGTTGTTCCTCGTACGAATGCGCAACTCTTTCCAGCACAGAAATACCTTTCTTAAGGTATTATAAACTCTGTAAGATTTTATGATGTGACTCTGAACTATATTTCTTAAGGTAACTGAGCACTTAAAACAAGCTAATGCGTCATTACATGTACACACGCACGAAGGACACGTGTGATTTCGCAATCCATCTGGACATTACGAAAACCTGAACAAGCATTAGCCAATCATTTACATACCTACTGCTGAATGTTTACTTGCTACGCAAAACCCGTCATACAAAAATCGTGCTTACACGAGTCACATTTACGTTGTAAATAAATATGATGTTTCTAACAAACTATTAGACCCATGCAAACATAATCATCATAATAATAATAATTACATTTAATGATGTAAAAATAAAATAAAAATGAAACAAAGAATTAGAAGAATTTAAATTTAACACAATTGTAATTTAACTACAGGGTCGTAACACTTTTCCCCATAAAGAAAAAAGAAAGATTTATGTAATAAAGCTTTCTTTTTTACCAGATGTAAATTATACATGCGGTAAAAAAAACATTTACATAAGAAGAACTCTTATGAATCTACACAAAGGTGTATATGAAAATGACATTTCTATACACGGGAAAGTGCGTCTGCAATTAAATTATCTTTTCCTCTAATGTGCCTGATGTCAAGATTGTACTCTTGCAAAAATAAACTCCATCTCAATAGTCTTTGATTTTTATTTTTCATTCTGCTGATGAAAGTAAGGGGGTTGTGGTCACTAAACACAACAACCGGAGAAGGAGCTGAACTGATATAAACTTCAAAATGCTGTAATGCTAGCATTAAAGCCAAACATTCCTTCTCGATTGTTGAGTAGTTTCTTTGGTGTTTATTTAATTTCTTAGAGAAATAACACACTGGGTGTTCAACACCATTTTTGTCATCTTGAAGCAAAACTGCCCCAACCCCAACATCACTTGCATCCACAGATAGTTTGAATGGTTGACTAAAATCTGGAGCTGTTAAAACTGGTGCACTTTCAAGTATGGTCTTTAATCTATCGAAAGCCTCTTGACATTTTCCAGTCCAAAGAAACTTGTTTTTCTTTCTCAACAAGTTTGTCAGAGGTTCAACAATATCAGAAAAATTAGAACAAAATTTGCGATAGTACCCAGCCATACCCAAAAATCGCATCAGCTGTTTTTTACTGACAGGCACAGGAAATTCAGAAATAGCCTTGACCTTAGCATCTATAGGTTTAATTTGACCATGTCCCACAATATGTCCTAGAAAAGTAACACACGCACGGCAGAACTCACTTTTAGATAAATTAATAGTCAAATTTGCATCCGTGAGTCTGTCGAAGAACTTCCGAATCGTGGCTAGATGTTCTTTCCAGGTGTTGTTGTAGATAATGACATCATCAATATAGGCATCACAATTGTCTAGACCAGAAGTAATCATATTCATAAGATGTTGAAAAGTACTTGGAGAACCCTTCATCCCAAATGGCATTACTTTATACTGGTAGAGTCCATCTGGAGTCACAAATGCCGAAATTTCTTTTGCTCTTTCCGTTAATGGAATTTGCCAAAAACCCTTCAGAAGGTCGAATTTAGTGACGTATTTGGCATTTCCAATTTTGTCGATACAATCGTCGATTCTTGGCAATGGAAATGAGTCTGTTTTAGTCACACTGTTCACCTTTCTATAATCCGTACACATTCGGAAAGTTTTATCCGGTTTCGGAACAAGAATGCACGGTGAACTCCAATCACTCTTACTGGGCTCTATAAAATCATTTTCCAGTAAATACTGAATCTCTTTTTTCAAGTATTCTTGTTTGAAAGGATTCATCCTGTATGGGTGTTGTTTCATGGGCTTTGAATCTACTATTTCAATGTCGTGAAAAATTTTGTTTGTCCTTGTAGGTATGTCTGGAAACAAGTGCTTATATTCAGACAATAATTGTTTAAGTTCACTTTTTTCTTGATTTTGTAAATGAGAAAGTTTCTGGTCTAGATTTTCCATAACTTCCGAATTCCGAAGAGTTGTTCCAAGATTAGTAGAATCCAACTGAATTCCTTCATTCAAATCCTCAGTTGGTGGGACAGGTCCCACTAAATTAATTGCATTATTTACTTGGCTATTTCTTTTAAAATAATAGTACTCCATTAATTTACTTAGACTTGAGTACTAATATTATAATTTAACTCATTCATTTTCTTCTTTACTTTGTAAGGGCCATAAAATCTTAATTGAAGAAAATTCTGCAGAATAAGCAAGAGAGAATGGACTTTATTACAGAACTCAAAAATTCTCTCTAGTAGAATTTGGTGAAACCATAGTTTCACTTTTGACTTGAACTGCTGAATACCAAATTCAAGTATAACAAGCTGGAACTTTCCAGACTTGAAATTTGACCTTTGACCAGATTGAACAAATTTGAGAAGGCCAAATTGAGCAAAATTCCTCAAAGGAATTAACTCTGGAAAACTTGTTGACGCACACTTGATGGTCCACAAATTTTGGTTACCTGACTTGGTCTTTAGTAAGGGATCAACACAATCTACCATAATTCTACTGAATGGCTCGTCAAATGCAGGAATTGGTTGTAGATGAGCTTTAGGTATCTTTTGATTTGGTTTTCCTACAATTTGACAAGTATGACAAGATCTACAAAACTTGCACACATCAATTTGAATTTTTGTCCAATAGAAGTGAGTCAAGATCTTGTGATACGTTTTATTTATCTCTAAATGACCAGCCATAGAAGTTTCATGGGCCAAACAAAGTATTTCCTGTCTG
>JAECUM010010702.1:0-70743 GCA_016617855.1 Megalonaias nervosa
TCCCTGAGATGAATGAATTGTTATTGCATATTCCATGATGGGTTTAATGACAACTCCTGTTGTACAGCCACTACTGGAACCTCAATGATATCATTAAGAAGGAGTTTTTTTGTTTTGTCTCTGTTCCTGGAATATCAACAAGTATATTTTGTCTGTGTGTATCTGTTGGTCAATAAGATAATGAAACGAGTTGATAAGGAAAGTTTTCCTTGTGAAGCTCAAATAATCTACATTAAAGTGAATCACGGACGTTTTACCTGGATACAACTATTAGATCATTAGGGCGCCATAAGTTCCAGAAATCTGACATTGGAGCCTCTTAAATTACGGTATGCAGTATTTCACACTGAACTTTGTCAGGTTGTAATCTGATTAAGGATTTCAGTTGACGTAGTTGTTCATCCTGTGATTGATGGTCGTACAAAACATCTTCATAGTGGCTAACATAGTTGATCAACCATTCATGTGGTGATACACCTGTAAACTGTGGAGGCTGTTCATGATTGCCACACATGATAATTGCAGCAGATTTTGTTAACAACTAGTCAAGAAGCATTTCTAAAACATCTTTGGATACTGTACAAATCTCATCCCAGATAATTATTCTCTGGATATATTTCTCACCCATTCTGTCAGGGATTGGTGCATCGCCATCTAAAGAAACTATGATATGTGCATGTGCTGACATCTCACTGGCAAGCCGGTGAGTTGGCGTCATCACAGTGAGCCTGTTTCCATTGGAGCAAGAGCAGCTATGTCTGGTTCATTCAGATAATAAATTGCATAAACAACGGCTGTAGCAGGATAAGTGTTCTTGTAGTATGTGTTGTCTATCCCAATAAATGTTCCTGGTTTGGTAATTTTGTCCAGGATGATTATTGATGCTGATCTTGATTGTTTTACCGAATCCAGTTTATCACGTATGATCCACTGTGAACCATCTGGTGTTTGTTGCCCAGCTATAAATTTTATCCTGAAAAGAATACTTCTTCTTGTCCTGTAGATTTTGTATAATTTTTAAGCAAAATTTTGATTCATTGTTGAATCAATAATTGTTCCATTACGATCTATTTTAAGATCAACCAAACATAAACAGCACCATTGTTATAAAACTATTCTTTCAGTTTTTATTATTGCATGTAATTGTAGTTCAAGTGGTATTTGTTTTCTATCATCATTGAGTTGGTCAGAATCAAATCTTGATGTTGTCGGCTCAATGGTAGACAACCTTATAAACTCATCTTGTGTTTCTTCTAGTGATCTGATGTATTTTTATGAGATTTAAATCATCTCTTGGTTTTGGTAATATGATTTTATTCCTGGTAAGATCCTGATATTGTTGCTGTAGTAATCTAGCCTTGTCCCACCGGCCCATACTAGATAATTGCTTTTCTTTAATATAATAATATTTCTCTAATTAGACTTTCACAAAATAATATAATGATTAACCAAACATATAATACAGTAAAAACTGTTATGAGCGACCTCTGCTATGAGTGACCACCTGTCATTTCTGACCACAATTGTAATGCACGGATCGATTTTATTATATAAACGCTCTGTTATGAGCGACCACCTGCTGAACACGACCAGCAACCGCAATGCAAAATATGCATTTTGACACTGCTATGAACGACTGCATCACAGAAACAAGGATAAATTCCACCGACCTTTATTTAATCCCTGTGAAAAAAAAAAAAAGACCGCTCATACCGTTCTAAATTTTAAAAAAAATAATTAATAAAAGGTCTGGTTACCGATGTTTGAATTATTATTAGCTGTGCTTATAGTATTTTATAGTTCTGTAATAAACCAGACTAAGGTATATGTAGATTATTTCCTAGTCTGGTTCCCTGCTTCGTATGCTCCCTACGTTGTTCACCGCTATTCGTATAGGGGTGAGCAACGCAGGGAGCATAAAAAGCAGGGAACCAGACTAATTATTCCCGCACTTAGCATGCTTCCCGACTTTTACCTGAGGACCCAGCATCTCTATCAATGACCGTATCGCGAACACAGACAAACACCACTGACCTATATGTAATCAATTGTTACAATGACCGCTTGATTAGTAACGATTGTTCTGATAAAAAACAAACATAAAAGGAATATTAAAAAAGGGGATTGTTGCTACCGGTGATTGATGCTACAGTCTGTAAACCAGGCTAATGTACGTGTTATGAATTGCCGTTGTAGTGTTAACGTAGTGGTCGCGTATATTGTTTGTCTTCAGAGTTAATCCGTATTGCCAGGGGTGAATAAGGTCATTATCTATTAAACCAGCAAGAGAGAATCGTTTGTGGGATTTGATTGATAGTGTTCAAGACTTGTGATGTTTGTTGTATTTCCACCTGATGTTAAGCAATTATATCCCAATCACAAAGCTGTCGTCTATTGAAGTTGGTGCGACCAGGTTACACACTTTGCTTATAGAGTTAATCTCTTTATGTCATCTTTGAATGAAGCCGTTGACTTCTGTCTCTGAGTAGATGGTTCTGTTTCTGGATGAGATAATTGTTTCTTTTTATTTCATTAATTGTTAGATATGCAATGCATATATATAGATTTTTCATATTTTCCCACAACCCAGTCAAAACCGTCTTTATGTTCGATATTACAACTGAGCACTAATGATTTTAACACCTAGAACCTTAATGACAATGGACGAATCTCCAGCTAAAAAGAGACAAATTTTAAGGCTGGAGAAAACAGTTATTGTAACTGAAAGAAGTGAAAAAGATCAGACCATTCGCATAAAAGCAGTTTAAACGTTGATAAAACAAATTTAGGTTGTTATAAAGGAAAATGAGTAATTCAGAAACGATTTCATATGCTAAAATATGTGATCTTCATATGTAAATGTGATTTCATGTTTAATGATAGAAGTATATCTTTGTTACTATATAAGTTTGTTTTTAGATGAATGCATACAATATTTTAGAAAGAACTATTAATAAAGAATAGAATATATGTACAGTGATTGTGGTTATTTTTCTTGAAATTGTTCTCAAACTGGACCTTGGAAACTGGTCTTTTTGTACAAACCTGCTATGAGAGACCACCTGTCTTGAGATACCGCTTTTTGTTGGCAGAAGCGGCTGTCTCTCATAACCTGTTTTACTGTAGTTGTAAATGGTTGATGATGGGATCTGCTGTACTTTGTGGAAAAAATTGCTGCAGTGACTTTTGCAGTATCCATTTACGTAGTATCAGAAAAGGAAATACTGGACCAAAACCTTGTCTGAATTGTGGCATCGGAGTTATAGGTAGGACACAATTATGTGTAGCTTGTGGTGGAAGAAAATATTGTGCGTTGGAAAGATACTTTGAGATAACAAATGCATCTGATGACGTAAAAATAAAAAATGCCAAGGATTACATGGAGAGATACATAACAAAAAAAAAAAAATTGATCAAGTAAGTGACGACTCAGTTGACCAAGTGGTACCCCATGAAGTGACCTTATGATTAGTATAACTGCCAATAAATTGGCAACTAAACTGGCACAGACAAAAAGTTCAGCCTCTACTGTCAATTTTTGCTGCTTAAAATGATATAATAATTATAAAAAAATTTTTGGGGGCCAACAGTTGGTCATCCAGTGACTAGAAACAGATTCATGAGAAAACAAAAAAGAAACCACGAGATTGCACAACAGGGACAACAGCAAGTTTTTCTTACAATAATTGGTTACTGAAACAGGGCCTTGTATTTTTTTTGGCGTCATTTTCACTTGGTCCTCTCTCCATTTGGTCAATTACCCCCCCCCTTGCTATGTCATGATTTGTTGTTATTGTAACTGAAAAATCAAATAAAAATATTCACATTTTATAGCAAATAAAAAAAACATCACGATGTGTCACATATAGTTTATGTTACCATGCGTTGGTCATTCCAACGATTCCATGTATTTGTTTTGTGCCATTTTTTTCACACACCCCGCCCGCCATTTTCTCAGTTCATTCCCTCTTGCTGCTTCTGCATCTCCTCCTTCTGTTCATAAATGTTGCCTTTTTACCCTCAGTAAACTGAATTTGAAATCATGTACTTGTTTATTGTCCAGTACTGCTTGTGGCCTTTTTTTACTCTCTGTACAATGAATTTGACACCATGTACAAAAGAATTGTGTTTATTGTCCAATACTGCTACTAAATGCAGCCTCTCTTACCCTCTGTATACTGAGACACCATGTACTTGTTTATTGTCCAATACTCTAATTGTCTTGTCACTATATACTGACCCTTATTAGTACTTTCTTATTTAGGGATTTTCTTTTTAGAAAAGAATTAAACATGGAAAGTCTTTGCTCCAGCAACTTGGCATCATGTTATTTGATCCTAAATTATATAGATTTCATTTAGTTGGATTTGCCTCCCCTGTAATAAATAGTTGTCTTTTAGGTCAGCTTTCTCTAGCGTTATCATCATGCAAGGGGAATGACAAGACATAGGCTAGATTTTTTTTTATCCATTGTCTTCTTAGAATAGAAAGAACTGTTACATCAGGAAGAAACATGTAAACAAGTACATCTTTTTTCTCAGAATTACTGCCCATTATAACATGTCAGATTGGACTTCTTTGCATATCATATTGGACTTCATAGCATGTCATATAGAACTTCATAGCATGTCCTTCTGGACTTGATAGCTTGTCATACTTGACATTATAGCATGTCCTACAGGACTTCATAGCATATCGTACAGGGCTGTATAGCATGTCTTATTGGACTGTATAGCATGTCATATTGGAATTATAATATGTCATATTGGACTTTATAGCATGTCATATTGGACTTTATAGCAGGTCATATTGGACTTTATAGCATGTCATATTGGACTGTATAGCATGTCATATTGAAACTATAATATGTCATATTGGACTTTATAGCATGTCTTATTGGAATTATAATATGTCATATTGGACTTTATAGCATGTCATATTGGAATTATATGTCATATTGGACTTTATAGCATGTCACATTGGACTTTAATGCATGTTGTGGAAAGACTATCAAATATTCTGATAAAAAAACTGTTGATACTAAGATACAAATTGTCAAGGACATCTCTCCATGGAATATAATTTGTGTCGCACCATTTAGGAATGGAAATAAAATTTAGAAAGTTTTAAAATAAGTTCTAAGTTCTTCTAGACAACACAGATTTATGCAAAATGTCAAAGGTAGATATGAGTAGGTGTCTTTATGTCAGACTCTAAATACTTCTTAAATCATATGTTCTCTTAAATTATCATATTGTAACTAGCTTCTGGAAGACATTTATATTTAAGAACTAAATTGGAGTCTACAGTTAATTTTATCTACAGACACATGGTCCTTAAATGCTTTAATGAACATAGAATTGTGGGGTGAAACCTGTGTTAGCAGACACTTCCATGTACAGAACACTTGTTCATGATGGACATTTATAAACTGTCTTAGTTTCATTTATATAATTAAGCTCTATATTAATGACATCTGGCCACAAAGTACCGACTTTTGCTGCATCTTGAATATCTGACACAAAGTACTGACTTTTGCTGCATCTTGAATATCTTTTATAGACAGCTTTAACTGTAATACATACGTTGGATTTCTTTTTGTTTACACACTGTTAATAATTATGCTGTGATTTTTTTTTTTAAGATTACATGCTTTTGGAACTAGTTTCTATTTTTCATCAATTTGTTGAAGATGTTACATGATATCCCCACAATTGGATTTCAAAGGAAGTAATCAGATTTCAAGGGAGGTAACCAATTTAGCTGTGTGTGGCATCATGTGGAAGCTGATGTAATACCATGATCGATGTTATTTTAGATTTTAGGTGTAGATCAGATTAATGGATGGTTGTTTGTGAAGTGTTGTCATACTTACTTTTAAAAAATTGATACTTTTACATAGTTAAGGGTCCAAATAATACAAGATCATGAACAAATTTACAAGTTGATGTGCATTTTCTTGCACTATATTTAATAAATATCTATCCTTGTGCATGGAACATTACATAGAAGATCGTGGGAAATATTGCCTAGTCACCAACTGTCCATAAAATAATAACTGAGTATTCAACATTTATCAAATTTGCACTGGATAAGGATCCCAGATTCCTCTAATCAGGTACATGAAGAAAAATGTTTTGGTGAGTGAATTTCTTCAGTGTGATACAGTTGTTGAGCTCACATTGGAATTTGAACACACAAAGTCTGTGAGAATGATTTGCAGCAGGTACCAAAGTTTAATTTATTTTTTGTTGAGATAATGTTTTTAATTATAGCATCATTCTTTCCATTAAAATAATTGTATATATTTTATAATTTTTGAAATTCATTAAGAGTTGAAAATCATTATAATGTCATCTTATGTCCAGTCTCTCACAGAGTTTATTTCATGGAGCCCCATGTGTTCGAGTGGTCCGAGATGCTTACCTTTACAGACCACTCACATCCCACCTTTGTCCATGTGTGTTTGAATCTTGGCTTGAAGAACATGGGTATGTGAGAAAGCTTGCCAGTATCTTCCTGTTAGTTTGTGGTTTTACCTGTGCTTTTTTTGGGGTGGGGGAGGTCTTCCTCCACCAAAATATATTGGCTGCCTAGTATAGCAGTCTATTGTGCTGAAAGAGGGTGCCCCCAACCCACACATAGAAAAAAAATGAGATACTAAAGAAGCAGCTGGTGTCATATCAGTGATATAATAATATGATGAGGTTATTTTGATTTGCTCAGTAACTGTTGATTTTGCAAAAGCAGACATCTTGCATTAAATATTAGCTGACACCTTCATGTAATGGACACTTGATCATAAAGGCACTGGTTGTGAAACCCTGTTCTTAATTTTACTGACACATTTTACCCCTATATAAATCCACTGTTATACTTTTCAAAAAGGAGAAAAGATTGTAGTGCTTTAAGTGTTCTTCATTTGACTGGTTTCTTTGTAGTTTACACTGGATTGAGTATTGTGTTATTGAAGGACTAATCTATTGCCACAAGGAACCAGTTGCTACATGCTGCTTGCTTATTCTTCATTATGTGCAGAATTTTTGTTTCTAACAGAGATAGGTCTTTAAAGTGAAGAATTTTTTTCCCTGCAAAATGCTGAATATAAATAAACATCACTTGGCACCAGTTTTGGTGCATCATCTGGTGCAGTCCCACTATTTGGATTTATTTTCTTCTATATCTTGGTGCATTTAAAGTTTAGAATTAGAGTCTAACATCAGTTTTGTTCCAAGCATATGTACTTCTTATTCTAATTAATTATGTAATGGATTTTGATAAATCTGTGACTCTAATTACTTATGTAATGGACTCTGATAAATCTGTAGTTCTTGATTGATGAAATGTACTCACAAATCTGTTTGAGGTCAAAATAACCATTACATTAAAAAACCTGAGACGTTACGATTAAATTAGCTTCACTAGTTATATTGAGATTTATGCTCTAAATAAGTTTATATTGCAGAAAAAGCATAAACTCTGATAGTATATCCCTTATAAGTTTGGATAATGTCACATACTTTATATTAAATTTACATTTAGATGCTATTATTTATTGTTTACACAAAAAAATTACCATGGATTTTAAGATAGGCCTTGGTTGCTAGGTGCAGTTTGTTTTCTTAAGAGTAGAACAAATTTTGACAGTAGTGATTTTTAATTATTTTGCAGAAATTTGTCAGACACATCATAGATATTGATTCTGCTCGGTGAGATATAGACCATTGGGCAGTTAAAGCATGCCATTTTCTAGGTTCTGTCGTAACAAGAAATTAAACATCATAATATGTATAAAAGATAATTTTATAGTAGAAGAATATTTCACAAGTTACGTTGGTAGTCTTTAGCGCTGTATGTGTTTAGGAATACACATCAGATATGTTGAAAAGTATCATTTAATCTGATTTGATAAGCAATCTCTCGAAATTGATGCAGTAGACACCACATTATGGTTTGATTCATAGTCCATATTAATTAATTGATTTTGAAAGCTTTAAGGCAACCTATATTATCCCAGATGAAGGAAATGTCTTGAAATTTAATCGCATAATCACTCATGTTTATCATTCCAGCTCAGATTGGTAATATGAAATTTGACATATAGAAAAATGGTGTGCACATTTTCAGAAACACTTCATAGTTATGGTATTTGTCGGATGCAAGAAATCAGGAGCTTTATCATCATGCATAATTGCATCTGCGGATTATCAGGGCTTGAATTTTAACACTCACATACAAACAAAATACAAGTTAATTGTGGAAAATGCAAGTTGAAATTTTAAATCTCTTGTGTTGTTTTGCAGGTACTAAATTTTACAATTATGTACTGTCAATCTTTTTTAAAATTCCTTTTCTACATATTTCAGCCCAACAAATGAATAATATAAAAAAAAAATTAAAATGAAGTGTATTGTTGTATTGGGCACATTTTCATGAGATTAGCTGTTTAGTGTATAGCACTTTACTGTAGCCATTATCTACTGAGAATGTACAGTGGCTCAGAAAACAACCATTGTGTTTTCAAGGTGGAGCTGTATCTCTTTTGCATGCCCAAACATTTCATCCACCAGTTATGCAAAGATTACTCCAATAATATCTCAGTTTTTGGTTAAATTGGTCACAGTCTCTTTTTAAGACTATTGTGTTTTAAGTAGGATAGCTGATCTCAGATATCTGTGTCACACATTACAGTGAGCCCCTTTTTACGTACTTAAGACTTTATTTAAAGAGGGTAACACAGTTAGCTAAGAACTGATCTACCTTGAGGCCCTCATACAAAGGAATTTATTTATTTTAGCTGCATCTCTGAAGCCACTGGATATACTGGGTTTGGAAGAAGGAAATAGAGTGGGCATTTCTAATCTGAACTGGAATACTATTCCAGAGCAAAGTTCCAGAGTATTGGATACTTTTTTTAAATAATTCCTTATTTGGTATGGGAATTTTATACTGTTTGGTAGACATGGATCGCAGGTGGGAAGTATTACCAGGTAGCCTATACTGGAATAGTGATTGTAAATATTCAAAAGCACTATTATTGGATATCCTGTACATTAATTTGGCTTTTCTCAAACAGATTCGGTCTTTAATAGGTAATATTTTAACTTACCAGCTAAATTTTCCTTGCTTTCTTTCTGTATTGATATTAGCCCAAATGCTCTTTTTTGAAGATGTGCCAGCTTTGCTAACTTTTTGTCATTTGAATTACCCCGTACTGTATTACAGTAGTCTAAATAGGGTTGTATGTAACTGTTATAAAATAGTTTTCTGTGCCTTTCAGGGAGAAAGTGTCTTATCCTACTGAGAAGCCATAAACTTGAATTGACTTTTTTACTGATATGTTTGATATGTTCAGTCCATGATAGGTTATTGTCTACCAAAACACCAAGTAGTCTATCATGACAGACCATTTGCAAATTTCTATCCTTCCATGTCAGACATAGTTCATCACTATCAAGTTTTGTCCTTTTTTGCCGTGTTGAGATAAGTAATATTTTAGTTTTACCAGTATTTACCACCATGCCATTGCATGTGCACCAGTTGTCCAGTTTGTTTAGGGCATTCTGTAAAGAAATTTCGAGTTCATGCTTTGTGTTTTGGATGTCTGACAATGTTGTGTCATCTGCATAGAGATCTGTAGATGATATTGAGTCCCTTAGTACAAGTGGTTGGTCATTAATAAATAAAATAAATAGTAATGGACCTAGAATTGAGCCTTGTGGTACTCCACATTTAATTGTTCCAGGTTCAGACAGAACATTATTTATATAAACATGTTGTGTTCTCTCACTTAAGTATGAAGTAAACCATCTAACTGTGCTTTCATCACATTGGTAGATTTTCAGTTTCTTGAAAAGGATTTCATGATCCACCATGTCAAAAGCTTTCCTGAAATCTGCAAATACAGATCCTATTATTCTACCTTGGTCAAGTGCTTGAAGCCATTTATCAGTTAGGGAGATCAGGGCAGTCTCACATGAATGTTTCTGTCTAAAGCCTGATTGATTAGGGTGTAGCAGCAAGTGTTCGGGTTAAATATGACATGACTGAGTCATGGACATGTTTTTCAATCAATTTTGATAAGTTTGGTAGTATTGAGATTGGCTGGCAGTTATCAGCATCATCCTTAGAACCAGATTTGTGAATAGGAGTTACTTTTGCTGTTTTCCATATTTTGGGGACAGATGAGGTTGCAATACTTAAATTGATTATGAATGTTATGCTATCTAAAATAGCAGAGGCAGAAGATTTAATGAGTCGTGGACCAATCTGATCAAGTCCTGTAGCTTTCTTGGAATCAAGTTCACTGAGACATTTTTTAACAAAGTTTTTTGATACTGGTGGGATAGAGAAATATACCTCCTTAGAGATTTTGCTGCTGCAGAACTTTTTCAGTTCATTAAAGTTGTTTTCAATCACTGGTTCTTTTAACTTTGTGGTAACGTTGGTGAAAAAATCATTGAAAACATTTGCAATGTCATTGTCATCAGTGACTGTGGTGTCATTCACCAGAAGTGAGTGAATTTTATTTATCTGATCTTTGTGTGTTCCTCCAGTGAGTTCATCGAAGACTTTCCAAATGGAGTTTTCGTTGCTCTTTTTGTTTTCAAGCAATGATTGATAATTTATTTTAGCTTTTTTAATCATACTTGTTATTTTATTTCTCCATACTTTATATTGTGCATGGTTTCCCATAGCCTTGAATTGGTCTCGTGTTTTCATAGTGTCTAGGATTTCAGTAGTAAAGCCAATTAGGTTGGATTTCATTCTTTACTTGATGTACTTTCAGTGGTGCATGCTTAGAGACTACAACCATAAATAAGTCAGTCCACACCCTCAGAGCTTCATCTATGTCATCCAAATTTTGGATCATATTCCATGGAACTTTATATAGGTCATTGAGAAATTGTTCTTCATTAAAATTTTTGAACATCTGTAAGTGATAGTTTTGTGTGTATTTTTCTTATTTCTCTTGCATTTAACCTTTCTTGTCAAAAAAGTAGGATAGTGGTCACTAAGACCAACTTTTGGTACATTAACACAAGCCACATTGTCTGGTAGGTTGGTATAAATGTGATCAATAAGAGTGCTTGATTTTTCTGTTATCCTTGTGGGGTCATTTACCAGCTGGACTAGGCCTAAATGATTCAATAAATTCCATCCAGTTGTTTGTTATTTGAGTATTGAGAAGGTCCTTATTTATATTGCCAAGTATATATGTTTCTTTCTCCTGTGCAAGAACATTTTCGATTTGTTTCAAAAAGTTATCATTCTAAATTGCTGTGGAGAAAGGTGGCTTATAAATGAAACTCACCAGGAATGATTTTGCATTATTTTGAGAAATTTCCACCCAGATCCTCTCAATTTCTTGTGACTCCAAGTCAAGTCGCCTTTCTGCATTTACATCTTCCCTAATGTATACAACAAGACCTCCCCATGCTGTCTCACTGTCCCTGCGTAATGGTTTATTGTAGCCTTGACAGTGATATAGATCATCATTGTGGTTAGCATTTAATTTGGTAGTGAGTCCTAAAACGTGTGTATTATTTTCCTTGGAAGACAACATTTACTTAATTTGGTCTATTTTTCCCACTATACCTTGTACATTTAAGTGACCTATGTTAAAAACTTTTTGTATTTAGTTTCATATCAATTATATGTATGTCATCATGCAATGGGGTACTCACTGAGATTGTCTCAATACTACTTTTATCATTCTTACATCCTATTTCCATATTTAAATGTTCATATATATTAGCATCTTCAAAGTCACATACAGACCCTGAAAACCCATTAATGTTTGCATTTACAATAGTGTTCATTGAATGGTTAGAGTCAAGAGTCTCACTAGGTACATTTAGATTTGTTATAGATGAAGCATTGGCATTCTCCTCTTTGCCAGCTTCCTAGTATGTATAATACATTGATTGACAGAGTCTTTGTTTTGTGTCCAAATTTATGGCATCTGAAGCACTCAATCTGTTTGCCATGATGGCATACTTGTGTCACATGCCCAGTTTCCCCACAGTAGAGACAGTACTCTTCATTATAGTGCCTGAAAATGGGGGCATACATGTTGATATTTCTCAGTAGTTGAGAGGTTCCTTTTCTGCTTAAATGAATTTTGTCTCTGTGGTAGAGACTTCGGTTGATATCCTGGTTCTGAAGAAAGAAAGATGTGTATTGTGGAATGTACTGTAGGTTGAAGTCTTCACATAGGTCAATTATCAGATCATTGATTTCTTTCACCCTGGTGTCCACACGATTATCAGATCATTGATTTCTTTCACCCTGGTGTCCACCCTGCCCTTTTGTTCCTAAAACAAATGTTCTTGAAACTGTAGGTCAGTGAAGTGCTTTATTATCATTTTATTTCTGATAACCTTTCAAGGTTAAAAGATAGGAACTTAGACATGTGCAATCAGACTTTGGTCACAAAAAAGAACAGTTGATCTCCACATGTAGCATTTTGTTCATGAAATATAATTACAAGTAAAGCTGAAAGAAAAGATGTTTCTTTTTACTTTTAATTTTTTTTAATTACGTGCATGGTATAACACTATCAGTAAAGTGGTTTTAAAAAATATTAGACAACAGGAGTTTGCTTGTATAGACATTTTCGAATCGCCAAGAAATGCAAGTGGCAAAGAGAGTTATATTCAAGCCCAAGAGAGGTTGTCAGTTCAGAGAAGGATCTCTATTTAATTGAGAGCAATAAAAAAAACAAACAATGCAATGCAGTGGATTGATTAAGAATGTTTTTTTTATATCTAGATAAATTAAACTGAGCAGTTGAGTGCCACTTGAAAGCCTAAATTTTGATGTATTTGATAGTCCAACTTCTATTTGTAGCTATATTGTGATGTCCATCAGTGTAAAAAATAAAGTGGCAGATACTTCTTGGTTTGAATCATTCCCATTACTTGATAATGCATATAAAATCATATTTAAACCTTACATGTTGCAAATGGACAAATGCATAAAATATCATTGGCATTTCACTAGCAGAACTGTCATTGGCATTTCATTACCAAGACTGTCATTGGCATTTCATTACTAAGACTATCAATGGCATTTCATTATCAAGACTATGATTGGCATTTCTTTAGAAAGACTGACTGGCATTTCATTATCAGACTCACTCGCATTTCATTAGCAAGACTCACTGGCATTTCATTATCGAGACTGTCGATGACATATGATTAGCAAGACTATCGATGACATTTCATTAGCAAGACTGTCACTTGCATTTCATTAGCATCTCCTTATCAAGACTGTAACTGGCATTTCATTTGCAAGACTCACTTGCATTTCATTAGCAAGACTAATATTGGCATTTCATTAGCAAGGCTATCACTTGCATTTCACTAGCAAGACTCACTGGCATTTCATTAGCAAGACTCATTGGCATTTCATTAGCATGACTGTCATTGGCATTTCATTACTAATACTATCAATGGCATTTCATTAGCAGTACTCACTGGCATTTCATTAGCAAGACTCATTGATATTTCATTAGCAAGGTTATCATTTGCATTTCACTAGCAAAACTGTCATTGGCATTTCATTAGCAAGACTGTCATTGACATTTCATTAGCAAGACTCATTGGCATTTCACTAGCATGACTGTCATTGGCATTTCATTACTAAGACTATCAGTGGCATTTCATTAGCAGTACTCACTGGCATTTCATTAGCAAGACTCATTGGCATTTCATTAGGAAGACTCATTGGAATTTCATTAGCAAGACTGTCATTGGCATTTCATTAGCAAGACTCACTGGCATTTCATTAGCAAGACTGTCATTGGCATTTCATTAGCAAGGCTATCACTTGCATTTCATTAGCAAGACTCACTGGCATTTCATTAGCAAGACTGTCATTGGCATTTCATTAGCAAGACTCACTGGCATTTCATTAGGAAGGTTATCACTTGCATTTCACTTGCAAGACTCATTGGCATTTCATTAGCAAGACTGTCACTGGCAATTGATTAGCAAAACTTACTGGCATTTCATAAGCAAGACTGTCACTGGTATTTCATTTGCTAGAATATCATTGGTTTTTCATTTCAAGACTCATTGGCATTTCAAGTACAAGACTATCATTGACATTTCATTAGCAAGACAGGGTGATTTTAAGTGCTTTCTGTTAAGTTTGCATGTACCTATTTTTTATTTTAATCATTTAATTTGAGAGGTTTGCATTGCCTATGCGTACAAATATTCAACACTGTTGATATTTGTTGTTTTTTCAGAGTATTTTTTCAAACATAGTGAGTAAATTTGTTAGGTGGTGTTTTAGCAGGGTGGATGGGAATATTCTATCCTTCCTGTTTCATGACTTCATTTTACCATTTGTCTTTGGCTTGGGGTGAAATGGAATCACAGATTTTGGAAATTCCCATCGACCCTGATAAACACCACATAACTAAAACTTTAGATGTTTTGCCTCAGCTATGTAGTTAATCCTGTGAGAAGTCTTTAGGGTGATTTTACATAAACAAAGTGAAAGCTCCACTATGAAATAGATCTTGGAGAAACAAAGTTTTTCATAAAAAAGAGCACACACTGATATTTGGTTCAGCTATAATGTTAATTCCATGGAAAGCCTTTGTGGGTGATTTTTCCAAAATAAAATGAAAGCTCCCATGATGAAATTGATATTGGAAGAACAAGTTTAAAAATAAGAAGTGCACAGACTGTGTGTATGACCTTCATCCATAATAACTGTATAAATTTTGTGTCCTGTACAGGACTCCATATTTAGATGAAGAGCATTAGTCTGTAACAGATCTGAATAGATGTCTTCTTTTGGGCACTACAGAGGTAAAATTTTAATCCAGTCCTTATTGAAAAATAAATTTCCAAGTTCAATAACAAAACAGCAACAACAACCATTTTTTATTCTCAGTGATATGCATAGTAACAGATAAAATTGGGCATAATTTAATCTAATATTCTCCTCTCTGAATTTTCAGAATTTACTTCCCCTTGTGTTCATGTTTGAATTACCCCTTACGGGCCAGCCATTACCTGATGTGTCATCACCACTAATACAGCAGTTACAGCAGCAATATAACATAACAATCAACTTTCGGCAACGGCCACGAATATACACCAGCACTGTCATTGTCAGGGGTTCTGTGTATAATGCTAAAGGTGTGAAAGAGGCCACATCTCAGCTCATGGATACCTTGATTGGAAGTATTGCTGTAAGTACACTCAAAAGGCAGAATTTTGCTTAAAAGAATTTCTTTGCAGATTTTCACAAAACATTATGTGTATCCATGTCTCTATTCCACCAATCTGTCAGCTGATGCATCATAATTTTGTGTATGGTATAGTCCATAACTATCTAGTTATTTGAAATGATGGAGTATGAAATTGCAACATATACAGTGTGTATTGAGTATTTACAACCAGTACATTTGTAGCTGCAACAATGTAACATTCAGATGTTAAAGTGTAGTGTGTAATTTTATGGTAGTATGTTACACAGTATGATTAGCAGGCTGAGCTTTCATCAGCAATATGTTCTTTAGATCAAGTGTCACTGACATGATAAGCCACAAATTTGGCTAAGTAGCTGTTCCAGATTGTGACTGTGACAAGTCATTTAGATTGTATCAGTTGTATTAGATAATTCTCAAATAGGCCATGTGACTGTCCCAAATTGAGCCTGTGACTTGAGTGTTACAAGTTCTTTAGATAGTGTTATTTACATAAGATAATGCACAGATCAGCTGTGTGACTGCCCTTAATTGTGCCTGTGACTTGGGTGTTTGTAACAAGTCCTTTAGATTAGTCAGTGTCAGTTTCACAATATAATCCTCAAATTGATTATGCAACCAGCCCTATTTGTGCTTGTGACTTGATATATCCACCCCTAATTATGTTTTAATTTAATGTTACAAGAAGTTCTTTTGAGAGAGTGCCAATTACATACAATAATCTTTAATTGGCAATGTTGCAGACCTTATTGTGCCTGTGACTTGAGTGTTACAACAGGTCCCATAGACAGACTGTCAGTTATATGAGATAATCCACAAATTGTCATCACAGTTGCCCCAAATTGTAACTGACTTGATTGTTATTATTCATTATTCCCTTTGAAGTGTTGTACATTGTCAAAATATTGTTTTTTTTGGTGACAGAAGTGAAGAATGATCAGAACGTCTTATTTGTTGCATCACTTGTGGTTTGTGTATGTTATACTTTTTGTCCTGTCTTCACCGATCATTGTTTTCAATTTCTGTCTGTAAATCTCGGTATATAAGAAAGACTGGTATTAATGGCAAAAAATGATTTTCAATTACATACTGTATATACTCACTGCAAACTGAACAGACCCAGACCTGTCATAGCATAAACGCGCTGCCAGATCTGAGTGTATGCATTTTGTTAGGAGTAATCAGTAGAACAAACAACATGGACTTTGATCTGCCAGCACATTATGGAACAGCAGACAAGGTCTGTGCTGTTTGCAGTTGGACTTGACTTATAAGCAAGTATATACAGTACATAATTTTCAGTGGAAATAAACTGAATTTACCACTTCTGCATGTCAATGAATTTAATGTTGACATAGCACTTTTTTAAATTGATTTTAAAAAAACAGTTCCTTATGAAAACATAATGTTGAAACTTTCTGAACAAATCGGTTACCATAATAAAAAGGAAATCTAACTTTTGAAAACCAGTCTGTATCAGGAATGTTTGAAATCTGACACCATCTTGTGGCACTGATGCAGAATTAAATGTTACCGTAATGTCTTCAGTTTTAGTACCTTTTGAAGAATGATGAAAACTGAAATTACCATAATTTTTGGCACATTACTGGTACTACTCTATTTTTATTTTTTTAAAAAAATTTAGTTGATTTTCACAGATGTTTCTGAGGACAGAAACAGTTAGTGTAGGAATATATTCTCGATTTGACCTTGCAGAATTTCCAGTCTTCATATTCCATGCATGATAATTTGATAAAATTATCTTTGATATCTTAACTTAAGAATATTTGTAAATCTTGAACAGAAATCCCAAACTGAGAATGTACCAAAAAAAATGGCAGTCTGTATGGCACTATATTCATGAGGTGTCAAGGTCGCCATCTTTAGATAACTTATAGCAGATATGTATCATTTAGGCCTTTATCTTTTAACTGAAATTCTGTTATCTTTATATCTAATTGGGTCCTAAGAATTTGTGGAAGTTGATAGGCATGTGCTTTGTCAGAAGTTGATAGTAACATTTGAGAGCTCCTGTTCTTTGTCAATATGTTGTTGATATTTTTCTTTCTTTTTTTTATAGCATACACCATTAGCAGTTAGTATGCAGTTAGAGATAGCAGCACAGCATCATCTGTTTATTATTGGTAGAGGTGGAGTAAACATCAAGCAGATAATGCAACAGACTGGTGCTGTGATTCATTTCCCAGACCCCAATACAGTAACACCACAAAGGAAGGGCACAGTCTACATAACTGGAACCATTGATAGTGTATTTCTAGCCAGGCAGCAGTTAATTGTAAGGAAATAAATTATTGTACAAAACGTTGAATAGGATGTTTTTATAAGTCACTCGGGGGATGAACAGAAATTTTTGTCCAGAAGGAAAATATCAGCCTATATCAAGATGTTGATGTAATAATATTGACTGGTTTTGTATCTCCGCTTGGAAATTCAGATAGGTCATGATATTAATCAACATATATTTTTTTTACTGTAAGATTGAAAATGCCATTCCGCCATAAAATAACTGACAGAATTTTGATTGCTGCTACACAGATATAAAGCTATAAGAAGGGTATGCATCTTGTCACCCTTGATTCAGTATTATCTAAACTTTGTTAAGTACAGAACTCAAACTAAGTCAGCCCCCAACCACTCCTCCCCCAAAATGGTATATTAAAGTACATCTACATCATTGTCATTTAGCAAGCAGGTAGAGAAACAACAGTTAAAACTCATACCAGTCTGATAATTCAAACTTCATATCAACTTAAGTTACAGAATGTTAAAATTTGTGGACTTGGAGCTCAAGTATTTTGCTCAGAATATTTTGAGAATATAGTTCCCTGATCTCATGGTTGAAAAGTTCAGCATTATTCCATAACAGAACTCTAAGTTAGTTTATTGACTATGAATCTAATCTGATTCTCATCAATTTCATACTTGCCAACCCTCCAGATAGTGGTGGTGGTGGTGGTGGCGCTGTTGTTTCAAGACTCAAAAAGTGTATATGGACATAAAATGCAACTTCATGCAATTGAGAATCAGTTATCTGTTCCTATAAAAAAGTGACTATAAACACTTTCAAGCAAAATGTAGTTGGTAGATTTAGTATTGTCATGTATTACCACCACACACATATGAGCATACAGTCCTATAATTACAATCACACTGACATTAAAAAAAATGCATGCAGTGTTTATTATTAATATCTAGGGAATATAGTGTTAACTAGATGCAGACTTTGCCATTCTCAGCAGTTCATTGGAAGGTTTTAAGGTGATGCAAGTGTCACTGGTGTTCATCTTTCCACTCATTAGGAACCCAATGGAAAAGTTGTTAAAACTTCCCTGATTATCATTTTGAACTTTTCTCAGCATAAAAATAATCTTTGAGCATCTGTATTACTGTGAAGGAGTGTGCAAGATACAACGGCCGTACTATTCAGTTCTCGGTTTTTCTGTATGTAGATGACATTACCTGGTTGATATGGTGTTTACTGTACATGAAAGTATAATGTATCCCTCCCCCCCCTTTGTTATTGTGCTTACAAAGTCATACTCCATTACTCAGGAGTTCTCAAATTTAGTTTTGCTGGACTTTGCTCACTTCACATGTGGCTCAAACATCCTTGAATTGCAGCTGTGTTTTGACATTTTGCTTTCAAAAATTAATCACACTTCTACACTATTCCAGCTACAGAAATAATCATGTTTTGCATTAAGTATGGAGTAGA
This sequence comes from Megalonaias nervosa, assembly GCA_016617855.1. Lineage (NCBI taxonomy): Eukaryota > Metazoa > Mollusca > Bivalvia > Unionida > Unionidae > Megalonaias > Megalonaias nervosa. Next base: position 18,969 of record JAECUM010010702.1, read on the forward strand.
AGCCGGCTTCAATGAATGGTTGCCTCTGATCATGAACTAGCCAGTAATCTTTCATAAAGACAATTTAAGCATTTTCAATGAGTTAAGTGAAGTGTAATGTAATGGATCTCTTTGATTTAAACTTCAAAAATGAAAGCAGTTGTTCTACTTCATGTACTTTGCCTATACAAATCAGCCCAATGGGCCAGCCTGCAGCAGTCCTGCAAGGTCTCACAACACAAAATCACTGTAGTTATTGTCAGTCAGTTACATGATTGGTATATTTATGTGATTGGTATAGTGTTGATTGTTTATCAAGTTACTTTTTAATTGCCACTGTAACAAGATAACTGGGTTGGATTTCGGATTTATAACAGAACACTTTTGATGGTGATACAAATGTTTATTGATGAATGACTTAAATGGGAAAAGAATTATGATTAATACATGCATGTATAAGATCCAAATGTTGGACAAATTAACACAATCTGCACGAACCTAATAATGCAACATAAATGTAAATACAAATAAATGATCTTACACAGTTAAAGGACAAAGGTTAATGATTCACAGTAAATTCACATGGCGAAAAGAATGATGTGTATTACTCAAATAGTAAAGATGATGTACTTTACTCATATAGTAAAATGTATTCACTCAAACAGTGAAGAATGAGGTACTTTACTCATATAGTAAAATGTATTCACTCAAACAGTGAAGAATGAGGTACTTTACTCATATAGTAAAATGATGAAGACAAAGAGACAGATATCTTACAAAATATCTGTACAGTCTCAAAATACTGGGTATAACAAACCCCAAAATTAGCCCACGGCTAAAAGATTACATGCATGGAGTAACACAAAACACTCCATCACTAGCACACTTGGTTACCAGTCACACTGGTCAATCAACCAGTCAGCATTTCAGGTAGTCACCGACCACCATTCAGTTCCTTGGTCAATCAAGCAATCAGTGCCCATCAATTCGGTCAGCAACACCCGATCACCTGCTACTTGACCAGCAACACACTCTTCATTCAGTTCTACTGCTGCTATGGTTCAGCTTTACAGCTTCTATGGTCAACTTCTTTGGTTAGCTCTACAGCTGGTACCCTGTTGACTCCGATCAGCTGAAAATAAATCTAACACTGTGTACTATGTATGACATGGGCATATACGATAACACATAATGACGTTATATACGGTAAGCTATACAAATTACATTATTGGCACAACATTACAAAGCAATAAACAGGTTCAGAAGTGAACCTACCTGTGTCCGATAAGAATCCTATGGTACTAAATGTTTCTTAAAACTGCAACTTTATATTCCTAATATAAATCTCTTGCTAAGTCACAAACAAGAATAGAAAATATTTGCATTATACTATGTAAGCCAAAGCTCATATAAAATGTACAAAAATAAACGTGGTAGTACAATAGTTATAACTTATAATATACATAAGAAATTAATAAATAACTCACATACCTCTAGAGCTGAAGATGTGCAAGTCCTTGAGTAGACTGCTCACTGACAAGACGTTCCGTAATGTAAAGATTTAGTCTTACGGTGAGGCATTTATACACAGACGATGCAGCCCTACATTGTCTGTGCACTGGAAGTATTTGGTTTTTCCCATCGAAAGCACTTCGCATGTGCAGTACAGGATGAACCGAACTCACTGTTTCAAAATATTGTACAATATACATAAATCACCCTCGGGTATCGTTGTACACAGAAAAAACGAAACCCAAGTACATATATTTAATAAATGAAGGGATTTATACAGTTCCGTGGCAGACACTGTGACAATTCATAATGTTTAGTGGGGATAATTTTCCGTGGGCATCAGGTATTAAGGCGTCTCTTTCATTTGTTGTTTTCTGTAAGATTTACTGAAAATGTGTTTTTTTTATATAAAGACATCTGTGTTTGGGGTTTGGGAATCAAAAATCATGTTTCGTGGGCACATTCTGGTAGGTATGAGATCTTCATATGAAGTTCGACCCGTCAATTAAGTTGAATAAATTGTTGAAGCCAGTTGTCAGCAACAGTAGGGAGATTAAAGATTAAATTCTAATTCAACTTCCAGTATAGGTATACTTAATTCATATATTCTAGATATTCCTGCCAATGTGTCTGTCTTCTTTTCAGAGTTATTTTTAATATCTTTTCAGGGTTGTCTGCCTCTGGTCTTAATGTTTGATGTCAAAGATGAGATAGAAATGGACCAAGGTATTTAGAACTTCAAATGTATAGCTGACAGTTCTCTTGAATTTATGCATAAGATAACAGTGACACATAGTGAGCCATACAGATGGGAACTGAGACAGATATTGAAGTATTCTCAACTAGGCAATGGGAAAAATTCTTCCTCTCAAAGTTGGGCAACATGGATTTCATTTGCAACCAGTGTAATGGGGCAATAACTAATTTGGAATATGTCTGTGATTATCTAGGTGATAAACTATAGATACAACTTGGGTTCGGAAATACTTAGTTTTATTTAACTAGATTCTTGCTTGTCTTCATGAGATCTTTGCCATGGGAAAGTCAGGTAAATGCCTTACTTTGGTTCCAATGAAGGTGCTTTTCCTGAACTTCATTAATGCAAACTGCAGAGACATTTCTCTCTGTCTTAGAGTGTCACTATAAATACTTTTTGCAATTATTCAGCCAGAATAAAACTGACAGCTTTAAGAATATCAATGAATACCACTTTACAAACAGAATTTGACGAGAAATATTTTTGCAGTAATTCAACCAAAATTAAATTGACAGCTTTAAGGATATCCATGAGCACCACTTGACAAACAGAATTTGATGGAGGATGAGTGCTTTGATCAGCCAGTGAAACTGTCCATGTGCATGTCACTTATGCAGCAATGTTGGTCTCTTTGAAGGAGACTGGAAAATACTTAGAGCAGTTATTTAATTATTTACTACATACAACCAGTATTCAAACCTGGTGCTTAAAAAAAAATGAAGCCTGCACATCTTATGACAAAGTAATTTTTTAGTTCACCTCACTACAAGCCAAAGTGAGTTTATTGTATGGTCCACTGTGCATCATATGTCATCTTTCGCAATTACTACATACAATTTCTTAAAACCAGCTCAACAGAATTTGAAGAAGTTTAAAAGATAGCATTCTGGCATGAAATTTTCAGATTTGTTCAAATGATGCCTATCCGCCATCAAATAATGTGTTATTAAAAGTAGTAAAACCGTCAAATGGCTTCTAAAAAATCAATCAACAGACTTTGACCAAATTAACAGTAAGCATCTTGACATGAAGGGCTTTCAGATTTGTTCAAATGATGTTAATTCACAATTATTAAAATTAGAAAAACTATTAAATAACTTGTCACCAAAACCTGCTCAGTGAATCAGACAAGATTTGACAGAAACAATCCTTACATATATGGCTTTCAGTTTTATACATATGATGCTGATCCACCATTAGATATAGCACCATTACTAACGCAGAAAGACCTAAAGCCATCTTTCTCGAACACAGCTCAAGAGAATTTAACCAAATTGACAGCAGTTTGGCATAAAAAGCTTTCAGATTTATTCAAATGATACTGATCCACCTTCACATATGGTTGCCATTACTAAAATTAGACAACACTTTAAATGGCTTCTTCCCAGAAACTGCTCAGCAGAAATTTATTAAATGTAGCAGAAAGCATTCTGGTGATGAGGGCTTTCAGTTGATACAAATGATGCCAATTCCAGAAAATGGCAAAAGTTACTAAAAATGGAGAAACCTTTAAACAACAACTTTTCAAAAACTATGTAACAGAATTTGACCAAATTTGACAGAAAGCATTCTGATACTAAGGGCTTTCTTACAAATGATGACAATCTGCTAGGTATGGCTACTGTTACTAAAAAATAGAAATTCTTTTGTGACTTCTAAAACACCGCATAACAGGTTTAGAAAAGTTTGATAGAGTCATAGAAAGTGTCCAAGATTGAACACCTTTCAGATTGATACAAACAAAGCTATTCCGACATCAGATATGGATGATAATAGTAAAAGCAATAAATGTTTACACAGCTTTATCTGGAAAGTAAAATACCATTGAAGTGATCTGACAAACTTTGACACAAAGCATCCTGGCATATGAGCCATTCAGTATTAAATAAAGATGAAGGTGCAAAATCGGTAGAAACCTTGAAACTTATATTTTTTCAATGAGACAATGCAGGTTGTTTTAGTAACTTGTCCCTTTTATGTTGAAAAGTGATCCACTTTTCTCTTTCTCTCTCTCTGTATGTATATGTGTATATATCTATATATATATATATATATATATATATATATATATATATATATATATATTAGATCTTCTTTCTTTTGCATTCATTCATTAGGCAAAAAAAAATATGTTTCCAGTCATCTGACCATCCCTGTTTTTCTATGCTGACCTTAATACCTTTTTTCCCCAGGCTTAAAAAAAAAAATTATAGTAAAAAATTTCCCTAGATTGATTTGTGCTTCTAATTGAGCCAGTTTTGGCCAGTACATTATATACTAATGATATATATGATGGTTAAAATTATATAAAAAATGCCCCTACCTTCTTACCCAATTTTAAAACCAGTGCAGTAGGAAACGTGCATATTTTTTTTTTTTTTTTTATTGATGGCAGTTCAAGCTCAAATAATTCGTTACTCTGTAATTGATTTACTCAATAAATTTCATGAAAATTTCATAAATATTTCCTTGCAAATGTAAGAAAGGGGGCAATTTTTTTTATATTGTTAGGTTAGATAAAGCTTTCATTATTATATTTCAGGAAGGATAAATAAGTTTATGGAGCAGTTGGATGTGTATATCACTGTGAAACCCAAACTGAAACAGCCAAGCAAGGTGAGTCAAAACCAGTATCGGAGCTTCAGAGATGATAGTGGCGATGTTCATGATGATAATCATTATTATTATGGTAGTGATAAATTTTAAAGGGGATGGGCTTCAGTTCCATTTTAGTTTTCAGTCCAGCTTTTTCTTTTTTTTGCAATTTGTGTGTCCCCCACTCTTTCTTGAAAATGGGGACATTAAGTTGGGCTTGCCCATCCATCCATCACACTTTCATTTCCATGACCAAGTTTTGGTATTCTGATGAGACTTTGGCTGAGTTTGATTATCCATGGTTTGTATGCTTCCTTGAAAAGCTTGGACTTGGTCTTTTTAAATTCAAAGTCTTAAAATCCTTGAAAATTTACATTTTAGTTTTAAAATCAATGAAAAGTCCATGAAACTCATTTTTGCTCCCTCAAAAGTTTTTGGGATCATTTTTTTGTCATATGGTTTATGGTAAATTAATATGATTGGTGCATCGAAGATTTTCCTATGTTGTGTTGCTGATCTCCAGTTGATTCGACTTTTTGAGTTGTATCACTCATCATTCAGTATATGACTTTCACTGTTCTGTCCACATTTGAGGTCCGGGAAATTTATTTTTGAGACCCTGGAAAGTCATGGAATGTTAACCAGAGTAATAGCCCCTGATTGTAAAACCCACCTACTTTCATTTCTGAACAGTAACTCCTTTAATTATCATTAGATTTCTACCAAATTTGGTTTGAAGCTTGATATTGATGAGACCATAGCTGTAGTTGATTTGCAGCTTTCTGCATCATTGTTTAGCAGAGTTAGAACCCCTGATTGTCACACCCACCCACTTTAGTTTTCACACAGTAAATCCTTTTATTATTGTAGGATTTCAACCATATTTGGTATGCAGCTTCATGTTGGTGAGACGTAAGCATTCTTTGTAATCATGTAGAGAATAGCAATCATAACCATTGATTATTTGACCCACACCCACCCACCTTCATTTCTGCATAGTAACTTAAGTATTATTGGATTTCAACCAGATTTGGTATGTGACTTGACTTTCATGAGACCTTGTCGGAGTTTGATTGTTATGCATCATTGAGTTATAGCCCTAATTCTCACACCCATCAATATTTCTTTCTGCACAATAATTTCTTTAATTGTTATTGGAGTTGAACTAAATTTCATACGCAGTTTGATACTGATAAGGTTTCAGTGGATTTTGTTGCAAGCATTCTTTATCAACAGGCCTAATGACTCCCTTATTGAATTAAGACATTTTTACAAGGCAAGTTAATTTTAATTAGAACTCAGCTGTGATTGTCAGCGTTGCTTATCTACATGTTCATCATGGAACATTGTCTTGTAGCAGAGTTAAGGCCTTTTATTTGTCAGACATGAAAACAATAACTCCCTTGTATGCAACTTTATATTGATGACTCTTTGACTTTGTTTGATTTTCAACATAAAATCAGCATCATTTAGCAGAGTTGTTGAATCTTGTTTCCACATAATAATTCCCTGTCTATATCACTATTAGTACCTAGTACTTTACTCAACAAAATGTCACTCACCTAGACCTTTTCTGAACAAAAAGATCCCATCTTCCAAGAAAAAGTAGGAGACTTCCTTTCCTAGAATTTGCTGGTTTCTTCTTCCATATGTCATCAGTTTTGTTTCCTGGGCTGCCATTGTACCCTATATCTTCCCCTCCTCCCCAAACACCTTGCTGGATCTAGCCCATGGTGGTGATGATGGTTAAGACAGTGTGTGTGTGCATGTGATACACGTGTGTGTGCATGTGATACACGTGTGTGTGCATGTGATACACATACTAGAACTCCAGAAAATTGTGAATTGTTGTCAGACATTCATTCCATCAATAGCAGTTGTAGTCAATATCAATTCCACATAACATTACCCATCTCCTTCCTGCCCACCCAATGCCTCCCACCCATCCAACCACCCCAGCCATCATCTTACCTTAGAAAATTAACTGCAGTATATTTCCACTTTTGCTCTTGTAAGTTTTGAAGTCATTTGATAAGTGTGGAATTAACAATTTGCTTATGTAGTAAGTTTTGAAGTCATTTGATAAGTGTGGAATTAACAATTTGCTTATGTAGTAAGTTTTGAAGTCATTTGATACGTGTGGAATTAACAATTTGCTTATGTAGTAAACGATGCAGGCTTAAGCTTCTTATCAGTCTGATGGACTTCAGAAAAGAACCATTTAAGTTGTAAGGGTTGAGGATTTGATTGTTATGAATGTACTACTTTCTGTTTTTGCTGTGCAATAATACAAAGCTGTTGTTACCGGCATGCATCATATATTGTTTTCTCTGTCTTTTATAAAATGGCTTTACTGCCTGTTGGGAATCCCTCTTTTCCCATAAAATCAAATGGTTACCTTCCAAACCAGGTTGAGGGAGGGAACTATAAGGCAGACACACACACATCAGATTTGGAGTATTTTGAGTTGTTCAGGTTCTTTTGTTAGGAGAAGAAGCAAAAGAAACCCGACAGAAGTTGAAGGTAACCTGAGTTATTTATGTATTTGAATGACCAAAAATCTACAAAGAAAAAAGTTAAATAATTAAAAATATGATGAAAAACAGTATCATTTTCAAGGATAGAAACCATGTACTGCCTAAAACCAGCAACTACAATATGTACTTAAAATTATATCCTGTTATAGCTGGGTGTAGAAAGGATGTAAATAAAATGTGTCATTAGAATGTTATAGCAGGATACTGTTACATGTAGGCTCATACAATAATAACAAGAGAAAAGAGTGAAGACAACAAGCTTTGTATATTTTAACAAAATAATTTATTTCCCTAGAAAACAATGTAAAAATTGGAAAATAGGACTTAGGTTTGTGAATATAATCCAAAATTTAATCCTAAGAATGAAAAATACAAGTCCTATCTCGAAATAGTTCTATTAGAATCCAGGTTCGAATCTCGACGACATACAGATATGGAAGGCGATGACGTCAGATGTGGTCCATGTAAGAATATCAACAATTCCTCAATTGAATCACAGTTTATGTTTTTGAATAATTCCAGAATAAATTTCCACTGAATTTCTTTCTCCCAGAATTTATAAAACAGTACACTTGTTTGGTTTTCTAGAGAATAAATTATTAAATTCCAAACACAAATGAATTTCAAAAACAATCTGGTTTCAACAATTAAAAAAAAACCTATCCAGCCTTCGAGGTTTCAGAATACAACTGACTGACGAGCGCTCAGAAAGGGTTATATATTCACCCAAATTATCATCCTGTTCTCGTGAAATAGATTACGTGGTCTCATAAGACTTGAAATACGCAATAAGAAAAATGCCATTCGTCACGTAGGAAGAACCCCTATCTACTATCACTCTAAAATGAATATAAAAATAAAACATTGTTTATTTAGACTAGACGAAATGACCTTGGCAATAGCCAATTGTTTTCATGTAGCGATTACACTACCGCGGACCAAGGTAAACTAAAAATATTGCAAATGTAATTCGTTTTACGTCTTAGATAAACAGAATTACTGAAAAAGAATTTCGAATCCCTGCAATAATCGTTACAATAAAATGTAATGAAACAAAAATAAAATAAAAAAGAATTTTAAAACTAACTCACAAGCAATTTAATTACATATACGTAACAATACTGAAAAAGAGATGATGATGATGATGATGATGATAATAATAATAATAATAATAACAATAATGATAATAATAACAACCTTGAGTTAGACTTTGTCATTAGTATCATATGGGACTCTGTTGAACGGTCGGTTATTGTGGTTGGTGCAGTTCACATTGATTTTATTACAGATGTGACTCTTGTGGTTCATTCATTTTCTGTAGTCCTCTATTTCGGTAGCATATTGGATGGCATAGATTTTGCATGCCAAGAGATAGATTACATGATGTAAGTGATATGTTGTCTTCAAGACAGTATTATCTTATGGTATATTTTATTTGAAATCACATTTTGATATCTTGTAATCAGCAAATGAATTTTATGAATATTTTTGTCTGCACATGATTTTAATGTTTAATTATTGTAATTTTGTTTCTTCAGTCTGTGATTATAAAAAGCATTGAGCGAAATGCAGGAAACATGTATTTGGCTCGACTTCTACTGCTGGGTTTAGAAAGTGAGGCAAGACACCTACCAAGGTCTCCAACCACACCTAATGCAGAACATGCCAACAAGATTGGCCTGTCAGCCATGGGTAATAAAATATATTCTGTTTTGTACATGAGTAGAATATTGATGAAGGTCATCATTGTCACCTTGAGAGTAAAATAAGGATGTTAGAAGTATAAGAATTGATTCAGAATTGTATGCATACCACATATAAATGTAAAATCCAACTTAATAGTTTGAATTCTCAACATTTGAGAAAGAAACATGAAATTTAGTGAAATTTTTTTTGTCAGGTTTTACAGATTTATCTCTTTCTTTTAAGTTTGACAGGGTAACTTAGTGCAGCTTAAAATAAACATTTCCATTTTTAGCACCCAAAAATTGTGAATTCATTCCATAAGAAAGTTGTTTAATTTGAACCAACACTGTTGAACACCTGTTTGAAATAAAATCCTTGTGAAAAAGTGACTTTGCCAAAAAAACAGCACATAAAACTTTTGTGTAGACTTTGGTAGGTTTGCAGATTTTATTTCTAAATGATTAAATTTTATTCCAGCAAATTGTAACATTATTTTGGCTTGTTGTACAGTTGTGACAGGTGATTTTCACGAATGGCATTTGTCATTTGGTGATCAAAAAATGAAACGTGTTGAAAATGAAGAGAGCAGCCTTGCAAGTACAGCATAGTATGCGTGATGTTGGTCTTGATTATGGAGCAGTACAGAGAATCATGAAGGAGAAATAAAAATGAGTTTAGTTGGAAGAAGGATCTCTAGAATTTATGCAAGTTTTTTCACATGATGTTGTGTTGCACAGCACAGATGACATTTGCAGATGTTCTGGCCTCCTTGCCAGTCTGAGTAAAATTAATTTAGTTAATAACCATATGCTGCAGATTATTTTGTAAACTTTTGCACATGCCATTCAAACATGGAAAAAATTATGTAGCAGTTTTGGTTCTATTGCTTGATTTATTTTATTTCTATATGCAGTGTTGGTATGTCAGCAAGCATTGGAATCAATCTTCTTAGTTTTTGTTAGAAATTAACACCATCAAATCATCTGTAATCGACCAAGTTTGGATTGCCTTTCACCTTTCACTTTCCAAGAACCAAGAGGTATTGTAGAACATCATTCTGGTCTCATTGGTCAGTTGCAAATTTTTACTTAAATTGTTGATTGTTGGATTTACTTGAGGATTGTGTAAGATTTTGAAACTAAAGTTGTTTGTAAAACATAGCCTGGCAGTCCTCCATTTTGTCCTGCCAATCACCCTGATGGTCAAGTAAGAATGGACCCAGAGGCTAAAGGGTCCCCCAGTAATTGTGTGTTCATGTGTGTATGTGTGCAAGCATCTGTCTGCATGCATGTATGTATGTATGTATGTATGTATGTTTATGAATTGCATGACAAGCAGGACACCTGAAATTACTACACATTACAAGCAAAGTTTTTTAAAGGTAAAATGTCTCCAACCCACAAGCTCCACCCCGAAGTAATGAATGGAAATTCCAAAACTATTGTGTACATCTACAGACCATCCCAATGATATCTCAAGGCTTGAAATTTCAGTTTGGAATAGTGGGGGGGCTGCAATGTTACATTATACAGGTATCAATGCAGAGAAACATATTCACCTTCATTTCTTTGAAAAGCTTGTCAATATGATCTTCAATAAATTGTTCCCATGAAGGCATCATAAAAGCTTGGCAATATGACCTTCACAAATCATTCACATCATGGTATAAAAAAAATGCTGAAATCATAATGTCTGAGCATCATTAATGTTTCAAGAATGCAGTCAGTTCAGCATATTAGTAAAATTAAATTTTCTTTCATAATTGATGCTTCATATTTGCCCCCCCCCCATTCCCAAATTTAACTTCCTCACTAAGTGCTTTGAAGGTTTTTTGTTGCTAAAATTTTACAATATAGTGTGTGTGTGTCAGAGTCAAGACCAGCGATACTCCTAGGGTGTGTGATCGCATGATTCATGTAAAATTTGTATGAATTCGCACACTTGGAAAGTGGTGATACACGAGAACTCCCACAAATTAATTTCTCCTTTGAATGTGTTCCCCAACCACATTACATTAGGAATATTAGCCTGCTACTAAAAGATGAAAATTGTCTTATTGTCTAGTTTTAGATAGACAAAGGGCAGTAACTCTTGCTTATTACTTCCCCTTGATACCACCTGGTGTCGCCAGATTTTTAGCTTCGCTGTGTTCTGAAACACACACACTGCAAAGTTTCTGACAGTCTAGCCTGTTTTTGTGTTCCTATGGACCCATCCAGTGTTCATTTTGCATATATAATGCGAGTTTATTGATCTACTGCAGGTTGCATACTTTATTTTACAATTTCTGCCAATATTTTGAGAGATTTGTCACTTGTCGGGACTTCATCTTGTATGACCACCTTACACAAGGTCACTACAGGTTAGTGTACATTTGACTTTATTCGCTTACTCTGTCCGCTATGGAGCTCTTAATAGCGAATTCTGAAGTGCAGCTTTATAATTATGCTTAATTTATTCGTATTCCATGCTGTTTTGATAGAATTATTATTAACCAAACATGCAGCTTAAGTTTTAAAGAGGGCCATAGGTTTCTGATATGATGCTTCACCAATCTATTAGTTACGACAGTGTTTTTAGTGAACTAGTAATTTCACACATTACTAGTTTCTGCTTTAGTTTATGTGTCTTGTGTTGTTTTAGCATATATCAATTAAATGTTCTACAGGCCACTTAAGCACATGGAAGTTTACCATGACTTTTTATGTATACATGGTTTCTGTTAGGCAGCGTCTCTAACATGAGGTTACGAAAGTGTTTTGTTTCAGCGACCTAGTAATTTCAACATCTTACCATATATACTCGGGTATAAGCTGAAGAATATAGGAAAAAAATAAAGCCTTGAAGAAGGGGTGTCGGCTTATATGTGGGTCATGCAATTTTTCCGAATTTTACCTAGTCAGATTGGGGGGGGGGTCATCTCCATTAACCATGCATTGTGCCAAAGCTTAATATAGGACATACATTTATGATACGACATGTTTATGGATCTGTTTGTTACGGCAGTGTTTTAGCGACCTAGTAATTTCAACCCTTTACTAGATTCTGCTTTAGTTTGTGTCTTTTGTGTCATTTCCGCAGAATATTTATTTAATCGATCTATATGCAGTTTCAAAGCATGGAGGTCCGCCATGACTCCTGCTTTGTTATGTTATGTATACATTGTTTCTGATATACCACATCTATAATATGTAGTATGGGCCGCCAAGTTAGATGGTTTATGGTATTAGCTAGTTAGTCACATACTAATTTGCTAATCAGTGCTTTGTTTTCTCTCATCTGGTGTCATTTCAGGAAGAATGTTTACTTCACACATGACATGCACATGCAGAGAGATCACCCTGCTCGGCATTGAAGGAAATGATCTAAGTATACAGTGTTTGCTCGGAAGACACATGCTCAGCTGTATCTCAGAAAGTGGCAATGGGGAAAGAGAGACGGTCGAGGTCACTGCAAGATACCTCTGACATTCTTAGTCTCCACCCCAAATCAGTCTTAGTGGCAAGCCTTGTGTGGGTTGCTGGAATCCCCCCCCCCCCCAGCTAAAGTTTGTTGCATACCGTTACGTCAGGGGACGGAATGATAAAGCATGGGACCATCCATCGCTGGATAAGATGTGCCAATCAGCAAAGCAGTCAAAGCCACATTCTCTTCAATCAGAGCAAAACACTAGGGGGAATATTCCCCATTTTTAGGCAACCCAGATGGGATAAGCCTCCACGTATGTCAGCATGGCCTTCAGGCCGGTAAGTCGGGGTGCATGGGATTTACAATTAATCAGCTGGACCCAAATAATAATAATAATTCTGCCGCACCAACACCAAACTTCCAGCCGAAACCGGCAGTCAGCCTGACATTACCAGCAGTCCAGCCATCCCAGCATGGAGACCTTCTGGCCAGAATGGGCCAACTTACACAATGTTTAATGGGATCTTGGTGATAGATCTGTCCGTCTAGCTGGGCAGTCAGCAACACATTGTTTCACTGGCGATTTCGATGAGAAATCTGCCCATTCAGCCACAGCTTTGGAGCGGCCAGCACGGGTGCATGCCGGACTGACATATATGCAGCGATGTCACTGGAAAGGCTGGTAGTGTGGCGATGACAACAGTACAGGAAAGGCAGGAGATAACCACCAGTGCTGGAAAGGCCAGCAGTGCAGCGATGCTGACAGTGCAGGAAAAGAGGGCGATGAAGGCAGTGCTGGAAAGGCTGGCAGTGAGGCAATGCCAGCAGTGCTGTCTTTACCAGCTTTTGCCAGATATTACAGTACTCATGGCTGATAATGAAGGAAGAGCTTGTGTCTTGCAGAGATACAACTTAGCAGAGTCGTCAAAGGCCACCCGCATGACTTATGCTGAGCTTGAAGCCAAGCCAGATGATAACCTGGCACACAGTAAGGTTGATGAGTCATCGATAGTTGCATGTGCACCCACAGTGACCCCTATCATGCAATAGTACAGTGGCTGTATGAAACTGATTTGAGCTCACTGGACCTTCTTCTTCCCTTTGGGGGGGGGGTTGGGTTGTTGATCCAGGTCAGTTGGAGGGGCTTAGTACAGTGGCTGTATGAAACTGATTTGAGCTCAATGGACCTTCTTCTTCCCTCGGGGGGAGGGGTTTGGGGTTGGTTGTTGTTGTTGATCCAGGTCAGTCGGAGGGGCTTCAGGTTTCATCAACAACTCCTCACCCTTCCACATGATACCGCGTCAGATTGGGAGATGGATGCCTTTTGATAACAGAGGATATGGTCACTCATAAAAGGCGTGGGAGCTTGTGCTAAAGACACATTCCCCAATGAGTCAGTCAAGACTTGCTTTTGGCATGCAAACAGCAGGTGAAGGCCCATCATCAACTTGAGTCTCCTCACCATATTCAAGACTGGGAAGGTGATGTCATTCCACCTCCCTGTCAGACAGGCGAGTATGCCGTTAGTCTTGATCTGACAGATGTATACTTCCACTTCCCTATCCACCCCGTCTATTGCTAGTTTCTACGTTTACTGCCACACCGTTATCAACTCGCTGTTCTTACTTTCGGCCCTCATCAACCCTTGGGCTTTCACTCACACTAGGGACTCTCTCATCTCCCTGTTCTGGGCGTTGTCATCTACATTGACAGAAGTGTACCTTGGCACCATCTTAAAGAAACACATGGTAAGTTCTATCCTACTCCAAGGTGGAATGATCTCACTTCTGTGCTAGATCATCCATGCCTTTTCACAAACTGGGAAGTTCAGACCTCCGTACATCCCAGAATTTCATCCATTTGGGCACGGATTTCTGAACCAACTGGAATCTGGTATATCTCCTTGTGTTCATGCTCCCAGAATTGTCAAACTCATCGAGTCCAATTCTATCAAGACTTGGATTTCATCGGGAGAGTTCTTGCAACTCCTTGGCTATTATATGGCAGCAGACTTGACCCTGCTTGGCTGTCTAATTATACGGGCCTTGTCATCACATAGGCGCCCCATTTTATGTCCTCTTAATCAAGCAGTCATGATCACTCCCAAAATTTGATCATTCCTACGTCAGTTGGGGCAATCCAGGCTGGCAGACATTGGAATACCACTGAAGAACCCCAGGTGGGAATAACGTAAAGTACTGCAACCTGTGCACATGGTGGAGGTACCAACCTGTTGCTAACCTTCACTACCATTAGCAACATCTGGGAAATGGCCTCTACGCAATCAATTTCCCAGAAAGGAAGGCTGTCATCAGTACTTTTATTTCTGTAAAGATCGATCCTGGGGTCAAAAAGGTCCTCTTTCGATCTGACAACACTATGGCAGTAACCTATATCCTCAAACAGGGAGGTACCAGACCATTTGTCCAGTGTTCTGATTTGGCATTTTCCTAAGTGGGTGCAACAATCCCCATATCAACATACAATTCAGACACATTCTGGCTGCATCAGTGGCTTCACTGAGAACCAGTCCAGAAGGGGTCATGTCCTTCACACGGAATGTCCCCTCCATCAGTTGGTCATCACTCGGATTCACACACTTCAAGGGCATCCGATGATCACTTATTGGCGACGAGGTGGAATCAACAGCTACCCACCTGTCAGCCATCTGGGAGGGGTCATGGGCCTGTGCCACCCCACCTATGGTGCTACAATTACGGGGTCAGAATGGCAAGATGACTTTGATAGCCCTGAATCACCGATATAATTTTCCCAACGATAATACACCCAGGAAGATTCCGGTCAACCTGAATCAATCATCCTCCTCTTCTACATGCTCTGCCTTTACCAGTACAGCCTTGTGAGGCAGACAATTCAAACCTTCATTTGTGCAGAGAATCTTGAGAGTAACCATCTATATCACCCATCTGCATGCCTCTATCCCTCATCTGGCCGACTTTCTCTGGCTCTGTTCTTGGATGAGAAACAGTTGGACCCCATTCGTTACCATAGCATAGTTGCCAACTGTCCTGTTTTTTCCGTATTTGTCCAGTATTTTGGGCCTGAATACGGGTGTATGTTTTTTTGTGCAAAAAATACGTTTTTTAATAAATAAAAAAAATAATAAAAAATTTCCTTGCAATTTTCAGTTTGGAACGGGCACTCAGTTCCATTCTGATAGAAATGTATCACATGTATATAGGAATACAGTTCTACAATATTATTGGTTCATTCGAAATCGAGGCTACCATGCCTGTCTTTATCCGCCATATTGGATTTTGCAAACAGTTACCGCTACCACTGTGTCTCATCTTCGTAATATTCAACTTCTAATCATGTTGAATAGGAAAGCAGAATATTCAGAATTTTCACCAGAAAAGACAAGAAAACAGAACTGAAAGGACAATTGTGCCATCTTGTTTAGATTTGTGAAATCATCTAGTAAAGAAGACTTTACGTTTTGGAAATTGTGTAATGTGATTTCGCTATTGGGCATGGAGGCACACATGAAATAAAAGAGCACGAAAAAGCTAATAAACATCAGCTTGCTGCTTCATCATACACAACTCAGCCTGAACTTGGATGTATATAAATACCAGAGAGAACTTTGATGTAATTCGATTGAAATTCGGTTTATTAAATTTCTTTTAGAAATGAACCTTCCTCTTTCAGTTGCTAGTGTTGCTGGCGATTTATTTTGCACACATTTTCCAGACAGTAAAATCGCAAAGAATTACTCGTATGCTAAACTGAAAACAGTTGAGTAAGAAAATCACACAGAATTGAGATTATCAGTGAAAGTTGGTACATTGGAATCGATAACAATTGAAAAAAATAAACAAGGTGTGGAAAAGACTCCCATAAACAGCCTGTGTCTGAGTGTGTTGCACTCTTGCACTTTCTGAATGGGCACCCGAATGGAACAGGGTGCCTGTCCAGAAGGTGCAAGTGTGCAACACATGCATCTTTGACATTAAATAATTATGTAAGGCACTGTCCTACCTTACTGATGGTTGTATATGTTGTGAGTAGTTACATATGCATTAAAAGTTTTAGAAATCAGTATTTGGTCCTGAAAATCAGTATTTTTGTCATAATCAATCAGTATTTTTGTCATAATCAATCAGTATTTTTGTCATAAGCAATCAGTATTTTTGTCATAATCAATCAGTATTTTTGTCATAAGCAATCAGTATTTTTGTACTTGGGGGTTGGCAGCTAGGCCATGGGCTATCACACTATGATACTGGACAAGTTCTGGCATCATGGCAACATGTTTGTGTGGGATAGAGACCTATTGGATCTTTTAGACAGTGTTAGTCTCCTTGACCAATATCCCTTATTTGTCTCCAAAGGGATCCAATCATTTTTTTTTAACATGGATAGATTCTAACCTCTTCGAACTTCTGGCCTACACATTGCTAAGTCACTATCATACAGACCATGTTTACTGATAGCTTTAGCTTCAGCATGCAGGGTAGGAGGGCTGCACCCCCCTTTAAGTTCAATGGAATTCTCTTCAGTTCAGAACAGAGGGTTTGGTGGTTCTCAAGATACCATTGGAATTTATAGCCCAGAACAGATTACCGTCTGTTGGTAGTCAACCAGTATCCCTGCTTGCTTTCTTCCATAGCCAGGCTGAAAACAGCAGCCATGCAAGATTCTGTTCGCACCCTTCACTAAAGTTCCTATTATATTAGACATGCTTCCTGATAGCTTTACTTTCACATGCAGGATCAGTGAGCTACATGCCCTTTTAGTCCACCCAAACTATCTTCTGTTCAGTTTGCCCATTGTTTAACAAAATATAGACAATGAGATGATTTTCGTCTTTTTTGTTAGGGCTGGATTTGCGAGGTAGGAGGCTAATATTCCTAACATAATGTGATTGGGTAAGTATTCTTGGAGAAACATAATTTACTTAAAAAATATGCTTTCAAGTCGTGACTGTTTATTCATCATGCTTCTTTGGCTTGACATAAATGGTTGTTAAACAAAATTTGATTGATACATTTGGCACTGTAAGATGCATTGTATCAAAGTTTGAACCTTGCATCAAGGACGTTTTACAAATGCGCAATTAAAATACAGATTACGTAGAAGATCAAAATGGCCATTTTCCTTTCAAAATTAAATGTAGAAAAAGCAGATAAACAAGCCAAATTAAAATACCAAGTTTTTAAAAGTAGAGTGCATTTTTCATTTCTTTTCTTGTCACAGTTTAGCCCTGTAGGATCATATGCTACAAAACCATAGAGCCTTAGCATAAAGGTTATGATAAATCTAATAAATAAGAATCTAAAAATGAAATTAAAAAGAAAGATATTCATTTGATCAAAATATCTCTGTTTAAACAAGAAGACTGTCATTAATGAATCCTAATACAGTACTACCCACTTATGTTGACATCACTTATGTCGAAACGCTGCCTGTGTTGACAAAAATACAAAGTCTCAGTCCCATGGTCTATTATTACTACTAAATATGTTATGCTTATGTTGATGTCGAGCTCAAGAAATAACTGTACATGTCAACACAAGCTCTCAGTCCCAACATGAACAAATTCTTTGTTTTCATCTCATTTTATCTTAACAAGCCAGCAGTTATTTGATGTTGCCCTGGGCTTTATTCTGCCGTTGCAAAGGGCATGTGTTTGGTCTTCTGAAGTTTGTTTTCACTGTGACTTCAGTGCATAGCATGTGCACCCATCATAAAAACAGGCCAGCTGCAATCTTTTATAAAAACATGGCACCCTTCATCAAAACAAGCCAGTTAAAATCTTTTATAATAATGAAGCACACTTCATGAAAAAAGCCAGCTAAAATCTTCTGTAAAAACAACGCACCCTACATTAAATGAAGTCGGTACCAAATTTGTATAAAGGCAGGGAAATCTGATCAATGGTTGCATTTTTGAATGTTATCGGAGATTGGAACAAATTAATTGTGTCGTGTAAGTTTCGTTTTCTGCTGGAAAAAGGTAACTTTATGCTTACAATGGTTAACAGCAATTGCTTAAAACGCCAATTAAATTTACACTCTCTTGAAACTAAATATCTGACTGAAGGAAATTGAAGGTGGGGCATCTTGCAAAGACGTGTATGAAAAATTTTCACTGCAACAAAGCACTGTCTGGATGACTGAAAGCTGCCAAGTCGGTAAAAAAAATGACTATGATTAAGGCAACTGCGCTTCCGATAGGAAGTAGCAGAAGACTGCTAAATTTGAAGATGTGGAAGAGGCCCCAGCAAAATGGTTTCATGAAATATGCACTGCAAATTCTACCTTCCCTATGGATCGTGACATGATTATTGTAAAAGCAAAAGAATTTGCTAAAAAATCTTGGTTTGGAGAACTTCACTGCCACAAGTGGTTAGTTTTATTGCTTTAAAATTCATCACAACATTGTTTACAGAAGGATTTGTGGAGAATTGAAGTCAGCAGACACATCACAGCTTCAAACCTAGACAACCAAACTTAAAGACATCATTCAGAATGATAAATCTAAGGATATATACAATTCAGATGAAACAGCTTTATTTTTTAAGAGCACTCCAGACAAGATTTACTGCATCAAAGGTCAACCATGTACTGGTGGGAAGCAGCCAAAAGACCGCATCTCTGTTCTGGTCACATCCAACATGACTGGCAATGACAAAATGCTGCTTCTTGTTATTGGCAAGTCTAAGAGACCTCGCTGTTTTAAAAATGTACACTTCCTTCCTGTGGATTACCATGCAAACATGAAAGCTTGGATGACGTCAGATATTTTTATGGAGTGGATAAGGAAACTCAACCGAAAGATGAAAGTAGAAGGAAGAAAAATTGCCTTGCTTGTGGATAATTGTTCAGTGCATCCAGATGTGGATGATCTCCAACATGTCCAGATAATTTTCTCCCACCTAATACTACATCACTCATGCAACCCATGTATCAAGGAATCATCCAGAACCTAAAACTGAACTATCAAAAACTTCTTGGCCACAAAAAGCTGGCAGTGATTGATCAGCAAGAAGAATTTAAGGAAGATTTGCTTGGGGCTCTGTACAACCTGAGGAAACCTTGGGGATTAGTGCGTTCTTTCCTGAAAATGAGGAATTTCACGGTGTTACATATAGGCTCGTTCAAAAGTAACAGAAGAAAATAGTGAAACCAACAAGCTTTGTAAGTTTTAACAAAATTAATTTATTTCCCTAGAAAACACGGTGAAAAGGTGAAAATAGAAAAATAGGACGTACAGTTTGTGAAGACAATCCAAAGATTTATCCTTTTACTGATAAAGTACAAGTCCTATCACAAAATAATTTTAACTGAATCCAGGTTCGAATCTTGATTAAGTTCCAAGATGGAGGATGATGACGTCAGGTGAAGTCTTTATACGAATGTCAAGAGTTCCATGTTGAACCACAACTTGTAATGTTTCAATTTAGAATAAATTTCCAACGAATGTCTTTGTCACTTGTATAGTTCTTCAGGGAATAAATTATTATATTCTAAAAAATAGATGAACTTCTGAACAAGCTGTCATCTATGATAAAACATCTCGAGCTCCAAAGATGTAAAAATACAACTCTTTATGGCACCTAATAGAAATATATCCTTCTTCTAGAAGATATATTGTATGACTGAATATTTCATGGGGATCTGAGTATTTTTAAACTGAACTAAGATGTCATTTCAGGTGTGCACGATGGAACGCGTTGCTATTTCGCAATAAACAATGCAATTTCACGTGGGCCAGAAAAATGACCTTGGCAATAACCAATCGTTTTCGCGTAGTGTTTACTCAATCGACAAACCATGACATGCTAAAATCGTGCTTATGCAAGTCATACTACGTTTTATATAAACATAACATTTCTTTCAAAAATATCAGATCCCATGAAAATAATCATTACAATATAATGTAATGATACAAAAATAAAATAAAAAAAAAAAATTTAAAATTAACACCCAAGTAATTAAATTACATATTCGTAACAACGGATTTTCCCCATCTCTTATCCTGTGTAGTCTTGATGATGAAGGTTTATATGAAGCTGTTGGAATTCAGAAAGATGAGTTTGTTTGGATGGCTGTTGAAACAGATGCCACAGAAGTGCCGAGCAGCTCTAGCAGACAACGAAATTATTGTTTCTGTCAAAATTAAATTCATTTCAACAGAAGGAAAGGAAGACACCATACTGGAGAGTGATGCTATTGATGAGTCTGAAACAATCCTTTTTCCACGTGTTTCATGCAGAGAGGTGTTTTCAGTGTGCAATGGTTTGACCAGATTTTTTGCTCAGTGAAGCTTATTGGCAATATCTGAAGAAAGTCATGGACATTTGGAAAAGTTGCTGCATCTCATATAGAGAGAATAACTGTCAAGGCTAAAACAGAAGCAACTTGCATAAAATTCAGAACTATTATTATCCCCCTTCTCCGCCCATTTTGCTAAAAGGATCTAATTTTAAATACCTTAAATTTTAATTAAATTCAATTTTAATTTAATGTATTGAACATGCTATAGATAATCTTAATTACATGCATCACTCTGTTCTGGAATTGTGAGTGTTTTACAAAAGTACAAGTTTTATGCTTAATTAATTCAAAACATGGTGACATTTTGTTTCATTTCCCATTGGGTAACCTCTTTCCCTTGGCAGCCTCATCAAGTTTACTTTTGTTGTATCAGGCAGCCCAAAATATAGGCCAATTTATGTATGTGCTGCTGGCCTCTTGGTTGACAGTGGATTGTACAGTATAGTGCAATGGTAACTCAAATGTAAGTTGTCAATATACAAGTGTTTTTCAAACTGGTTTGGTCTTTTGCCTTCATTTAATTAAATTTTCAATTGTTTATTTTCACAAAGTGTAGATCTTATGCACTGATGAAAAGTTACCCCATACTGACTAATTTCATGTACATGTATATGCTAAATTTATATGTTTTATCCCCCCCCTTTAACATTTATCTTGACAGCTGCTTATGTCAACATTATTACCCGAGACCTGAGGATGTCGAGATAAATGGGTAGTACTGCACAGCATTATGGAAACATAAATCTGGCATAGTAGTCAGTAGAGCGCTAATTCAAGAAAGTTAAACTTTGGCAGAGCCTATGTTAGTGAAGAATCTTATTTGGAGCAGAGTTATCCAAAGCACAATACCAGTGATGCATGAAAGGGGGTTCTCTATACAGACAGTATTCATCCATAGATAAGAAACAGATTCATGCTTATGCAGCCTTTTAATGATTTTGATTTCAGTAGTGGTCTTACAGAGTGGATTTCGAAGAAAGAGATGGATATTGAAGATTTATGTGAATGTTGGACTGTGGCTATTTCCTCCACCCCCTCATTTTTTTTCTACTGCTCCTTTATTTTTGTGACAAGAGTTGAAATCCCCCCTTGTGGTAAAGCCTGGGAGCATCTCTGCATGACAAGACATTTTTATTAAATTTTTGATTGAGACTTTTTGTTTCAGGTTTCTTTAACCAGAGTCTTCTTAGCATCAATACATCCAGTAGTCCTGTTTTGTTAGTCAATGGTCATACCAGTTCATCCATAGTTAGTAGTCCCCACACAAGTCCCTGCTCAAGCAGTCCCAATCACTGGGTGTCACCACCTCCAGGTAGGTATTTCTTAACTGTTAATTTCATTTTCTTCCCTCCTTCCTTTATTTTTTTTTCTTATATGTTGCAAAAGGCAGAGTGCATTATGTTATGATGTTCAGCCATTATAAATTGGGTTTGCACACAATTACTTTCATTTCCCACCATCAACAGTTGGCAAACTTTGAGGATGGCATGCACTTTCGGTAAGGAAAAAGCCATAAATTTTTGGGGCTTGAAAGGTTGAATGTCCACAAACCCTATCACTTTCAGGCACAAAAAAATCAAAGTTCTAGATCACTGTGACTGAAAGAAGGAAAATGGGTTTTACTTGACTTCTCTGCCAGCTGCATTTACAGGGCTCAGAATTACCTTTTCTCACTAACCCATTGGATCACCAAAATGAAATTTTTACTGATCCTGCCTAAATTTCACTGATTGTGGTAAAATCAAACAGAATTCAGTTAAGTTTATAATTAAGCATTTATTATTCATTAGCAATAACTCAAAGCAGTAACAACTGTTCTTCATCAACAAGACTCGTGGATGAAGTAGCCCACACACTTTCATATTTCTCAGAAAACTCGGTAACAGTGTCACAGCCTCTCCTGGATCATACTTAGCCATTTACGTTCATTTTCTCAGCATTTTTCGATATTTTTTTTTTTTCTCTTCTATTGATGATATTTGCAGTTGCACTCTCTACTGCCATCATCTAAATTTGGCAGTTTTGATGGCAGCTGCGCACCTTGCAAATACTTCCACATGTTTACAATTGTCACCATACAATGCATTGAATGTTGATCAACAATGATATAAATATTAAAAGACATTCTTTGGTATAATTCTGGATTATTCATTGAGTCAGCAAATGCAGCCTTTTCCATTTGGTCAGAAATAACCTAAGACCCTACCATTATCAGTACTGTAGCTAAATCAGTGTTTTGGGGCAATACATGTGCAGAGAATGTTTTGACAGTAATCACACTTCTTTACTTCATGAGTGGATGAGTATGGTTTAACACATGTCCATTTGCACCAATAGCATTTCATGTACCTCATCAAGTGCAGGAGGTTGCTAGGTACTCAGTTAACACAGTGAATGGATCATTTAGCCATTAAAGCCAACCCAAGACCACATCTTAACTGTTGTGATAGTGACTACCAGTAATTTTCACTGCTTCAGTGGATTAATGGCAGCTGGGTTTTAGTGATCCATCTCAAGATCACTAACCACAGGATAGTAGATTAGCAGTAATTTCAAGTCCTGATTTACCAAACTTTGTGGATAGTCTGCATTTGAGATAACGAAGAACCTTATTGATTTAATGGCTTTAAGGTCAGGGTCACTTTTTGACCACAAAAAGAAAATTTCTACACAATAACTTGAGTTCCTGAACATCTACTGTTATGAAACTTTGCAGATGGCTTGCACTTGTGGTAGGTTGAATGTCAAGGTCACTCTGTCTGAAAGAAGAATAATGATGTCCCCCAAATAACTAGTATTCTCCATCATCTACTGTGACCAGACTTTGACGATTGCTTGCATTTGGTGTAAGGAAAATCCCTAATAATTTTGGATTCAAATGATCAAAGGTCAAGGTCATCAGGACTGCAAAAATAAAATAATCGTTTCCACACATTAACATTAGTGCTACATGATATACCATAAGCAAACTTTTGTGGATGGTTTGTATTTAGGGTAAGGAAGTGTATCCATTTTGGGTCAAATGTTCAGAGGTCAGGGTCTTGTTATCACTATTTCTCTTGAGTGGATGGTTATATCAGCACGGAAAGACATCTTATGAGTTTGGTGGGTATAAATGAAAATGGTGTGAATGTGACATCTAATATGACTGCCACAATGGTCATTTTGAAAATCTTGTTATCACTACGTCTTCTAGATGGCTGTTCATATTGACATTATGCTCTTTCCCCAAATGACTTCTTATGATGTCTAGTTGGTACTTATAGAAATGTTGCCAGTCTGATATTGAGTTTGGCCACCATATCATCTATATAGTTTCTCCAAAATGGAAATTCATATTAACATGGGATTTCCACCAGAAGTCTTCTTATGATGCCTTGTTGGTCCTGATTTGAAAATGTTATTTTCGCTGAGAAATATCAAAGATGGTTTAACATTGGACTGTTACAAGAAAGAAACTTTCTTTTCTTGAATTCCTAGATATTCTTTTCATCTGTCTTTATTTCCTTGCAAGTCAGTTCTTTCATTCTTATATCTTTTATATTTTTTCTGTCATTTCCATTTCCATCTCTCCATCTATCCATCCTTGTATTCCAGATGTTAATTCACATATGGAAGACATATGGAAAATATGGTAACTTCATATCTTCACATGGTATCTTGCTTGTAAACCAGTATAGCTAAAACTCAGTAGAAAATATTATTATTGTTATGAACAATTTTCTCATTGACTAGCATTTGCTTTTTATGGGTTTAGTCTCGTTATGGCCCCCTGATTGGTTGTCCCTTTAATTTGGTTTCAGCAGGGTAAGATCACCAAAATTTTTGGGATTTAGTGAAATATTGTACGAGGCTTCATGTTGATGAGGCATTGAAAGAGTTTGATTTCTGGCATTCTACAACTTCATTTGCAGGAGTTTCGGCCCTTACTTGCCTGTCCTTCTGACTTTGGTTTTAGTGGCATAACTTTACTAAGCGTTGTTGGATTTCAGCCTGGCATACAACTTTATATTGATAATGACTTAAATGGATTCCATTTCAAGTGTTGCACAATATCATTTAGAAGTGTTATGGCCCATGCTGGTACAGCCTTGACAGCTTTGCATTCTGCTGCATATCTTCAGTAAGGTATATCACATTTTAGCTGAAGTTATTATGTACCTTTATGTTTATGAATAACTTGAATGGTTTGGATTTCCAACATTCCAGGTTGTCATTTGTAAGAGTGAAAGCCTCTGAATGCTAATCTTCACCAACTTTAGTTGTCCAATGGAAGTTCTATTGTTCCTGGCAAGGAGATTGTAGACTTGGGTTTTTTGTGATGCACTCATTTGTTAGTAGCTCAGGTTATAGATTTGACCAAACTTAGCATGTGGGTATATCAAACATTGTCTGAGACTAGTTGTAATTATCCATGATGTCAGTTTTAGGGTCAGGCCATGACAAAGAATTTTGTATTATACTTGGAATTATCTGGCAAACTGGCTAGACATTAAAAGAATAGATTTATTACTGAACTTGATGTGTTTGAGTTTCTCATGAATATCAAAGATGGTTTCAATAGTCAGCAGTTAAAAATAATAAAATTGCAGAAAAAAACAGACTTATTTTGTATCTAGAAATTTCTAGGGGAGTGTCAGTTCCATTTAGGGACTCTTGTTATTTAGCTGTCTGCACATCTGCTGAAAGATAAATAGATTTCTTGATCAATGATACTGTTCAGTATATTGCTCTGTTCCTAGACTGGACTTTTTAAGTAGAGCTTTGAATTGTACCCATCCTGTCTTAATTAGTAAAGACTGAAGTGTTTTGAAAATGTAGGTTACATTAAGTTGATTATCTGTGTTTGATGTGCAAGTTATTTACTGCTTTTTCTCTCCAGGTATTTACAGTCCAATGGTGGTTTTGCCTCCAGGGGGAACTTGTTCTGTCCATAACTCTATAGATTTGTTATCCAAGTGCAATGGCCTACAGAAAGAATTGAGTCAGAACAATGCCTTCATTCGAGTACCCACACCCCTCGAGCATGGTAAGAAGTTTTACATTTGTCTCCATCTATTATACTCAGATTGTTTACAATAATTATAGATAACATTGATTAGGGTCATTATGCTAATGCTATAAAAGTAGTCTTAGACAATGTATATTCCAGAAATGGAAAAAATGGCAACCACTGGATCCTACCAGGTCCAAAATCTAGGTATTACAAATACTGATTACCTGCATCCTTTTTATTTAAGAAATTTAAACATGTATTATCACAGGCACTTGCATGGTGGATTTGTTAAATTCTGCAATAAATAGTAACTTTTCCAGCATTATATGCTTTGAATTGGCCATCAGACAATGGTAAATGGGCCATATTCTGACCACTCTTGGATTCCTATTGCTTTACATGTATAGATATGCGTATCTGACTGTTAATATTGTGTCAGAAGGTCAAACTTTAGTGAGAGAAACTGTAACCAGTGAAATTAGACTTGAATCCCACTTGGAAACTATTCAGAATGAGAATTTTTTTCCAGTCAGATCAAACTGGCAAATTCCAACCACCAAGTTGGTAATTCCAACCACTGCAACACAAGTAATCACTTAGGATATATCCTAATTTTCTATGAGGTTTAGTAATCAAAATGTGAGTCATTAAGATCTAATTTATTCAAGGTTTAACCAATTTTTTATGCATTGACCAAATAGTTCAGATGAGAGAGAAGGAGATGGATAGAAGGAAAAAGAATGAAAATTTAACTTTTAAAAAAGTAAATTGATACAGATTCTTAAGGGCATTTGAATTGATGTTTTTCATTTTCTATATTAAGTTACAGTAGAACCTGTCTTGAAAGACCACCCTTTTTGCCCTAAAATTATGGTCTCTCAAGACAGGTGGTCTCTCATAACAGGTCACAGTGCTTTATAATCATAATCATAATATAAGTTTGTGCATTGCGAACATGGTCTCTCAAGACAGGTGGTCTCACATAGCAGTGGTCTTTCAAGACAGGTTTCACTGTACTTGCATATTTGTAGTGATAGTTATCCTGCTTTGATCATTGGTGTTCCTAGGAGTTTGGAATTAATCAACTGGTTAATATTTGGGATGGGGGGGAGGTGTAAATCCCACTACAACTGACATCTTGAAATAAAAGACTTTTTGTGGCTTTTCAGTATTTTTTCACACAGTTTTTGAAAAAAAAGACTTTATTATTAAGCACAAACATCATATTAGGCATATGTTTAACTGTCCTCAAAATGTGACATATAAATTTCCTCAGTCCTGCTAGCTACCTGTTACTTTTGGATATGACACTTCCTGATGACAGCAATGAAGCAAGTGACAATGGGGTGACCTCCTTTATGTTGGAAATGTGCTGTGTGCTGGAATTGATGCGTATCTCATTTGCACATGTGCAAAGAGACTAGTCACTTTGCATGTACATATCATGCAATAGCTATCATCAGTAGCACACAATATATTAATAGTTGGAATTACCCCACTGGTTGAAATTACATCACTGGTTGGAATTAACCCACATTTTGGAATTTGATCATCTTTCTCAACAGCATGGTTTTCAACAATTTTCTTGTCCCTTCAGGTCAAGATTGTTTTAGTTGACATGGAAAGTTCTTGCAAACAGTTCTAAGTCTGAATCTACAACAGGCAATCTGAAATATATAATGCTGGAAAAGATAATATTTATTGCAGAAATTAATAACTCCAAGATCAGAGTGCCAGTGATCATTCTCAGCCTCCCCTGTTGTGAGCCTTCCATACTGGGTTTTGAATTCTTCATTCATAAGTAACCATTCAAATCTAGATTTTATTGTGAACATTCAAGTCTGCATTTTTTCTCTCAGTACACTACTTTCGAAACATTTGCAGCAGCTTTTTTTTTTACAGAAGATTTTCTTTTTTGCATTTTCTATTGATTATCATAGATGATGTGTTCTTTATTGGTGATCAGGTCAATAAAGTCAGTAAAAAATTTCTGTCAGCCAGTGGGATTGAATGACCTAATCTTCTTTGGCAATCAGTGCATTCTATTCACTGAGCTTGGGATGCACTCATTTCAATCTAGAATCAGCACTCGTGATCTATTCCTTGTCTCTTTATCATGTGTCCTTTGTGTACTTTGGAGGAGCTTGAGCCACAGATGAAACATAAGGGTCATGAGCTCAAGATACACATTTGTTCATGTGATAGTAGGGATGAAACGATTCATCGATATATCAATGTATCAATACTTTTGCTGTAACGATACACATATCGACACAAGAGATGGAGAATTAATACAAAACGATACTTATATATGCAAGTTATTTAAGTCTTCTGCAGTGATGAATAATTACTATTAGTTTGCCTTGTTATTCTGTAAAATTATAATTCATCGAAAACAGCATTTGCAGTCACAGGCACTCATTTTTATTAGTAAAAACAAAAAGACCATTGAGAATACTCTCGCTGTCGACAGATTAACACAAAGTGACAAGGTTCATAATCTGCCCCCCCCCCCAATTCCATGCTAATTATCTTAATCCAGCAATATGTTCGCATATACTACACATTCCAGATGTGTTCCACGTATATAATGATGTACTTTACTTATCATTTTACAATCACTTTTATGCGAAATTTCTATGTCTCTTTTGAACAATTTGAAAGCTACACTACCAGTGCATCGGACAGTGAAATGTGTTATTCTGAATACTCATTGGTGGTTGTTGCTTGTTCCAGTCCAGGTTAAACAATCACATTGAGTCAGACATTAATGTAGCTTATTCCCTGTGTGACAAACAGGAAGTATTGGCAAAACAACAGTCATTAATTGATATGTAAAGTACTTAAAAAGAGACATTGTCAGGGTGTGCGATTGTGTGAATCATGCAAAATTTGTACGAATTCACGCACTTGGAAGAGCAGTGATGCGGGAGAACTCCCGCAAATTAGTTGGAAGTCCTGCATATAAAAATGTGATCGACAAAGTGTACAATTTTTATTTAATCGTTCTTGTCGTGACGTCTGTTTTTCAGGTAGGCAACAGTTGACACATCTGGGTTCTTCAAGCATTACATGAATGCTTGTTAAACATGCCCAGGAATAAGCAATATGGTGAAGTTTGAACCTTTCTTGATGGAAGTTTTACAGATGCATGTTTAAAATACGGGCCACCTAGAAAACCCAAAATGATTCCCGGCATGGTTCATTACAGTTTTGTTCAGCAGATAATTTTTGATGATAGTGATGATGACAATAATTTTTAAAGTTATGAAGTATATTGGATTATTGGAGGTGGGAAAGTGTTAATGGAGATACCAGTGAGTGATTTTGAGCCTGAAAATGGTGCTAAATTTTAATCCCGTGTACATGTTGAATGGATAAAAATAGACGGCATGACAGTCAATCTCCCTTTCAGTTGTATATAAATTAAATTTAGAAAGGGAAGAACACTAAGCCTCATTGAAATACAGAGAATTTAGAAGTATAATGCAATTTCCTTCTTTTTTAAATCAATCAGTTTAGCCCTGCAGATCGTATACTGCGATACCATATATCCATATCAGGGTTAAGATAAACTGAATAAATATGGGTTTAAAAAAAGAAAGAAATAAAGATATTTATTTCAGTACCTCTTTCTGCACAAGCAGACTATGTCACTGATGGACTAACAACCCTACTTCAGCATTATGGAACAAATAAGAAATCTGGCACAATAGACAGTAAACTACTGATTCAACAAAGTCAGTTTATGTTGGTGAAAAATCCTATTATGGAGCAGATGTATCTGTGAGCTCTGGTAAATTGTACATAACAGTCATAAAGGTAAGTTTCCCATCATATTCAAGCTGACAAGCTAGCTGTGTATATGCCCATTCAGATGGAAGCACAGAACAATATTCATACAAAGATAAGGAACAGAGCATGTTCAGAAATAATTAACAGATTAATGCTTATACAACTAGAGGTCAGACATCTTTTAAAGATGTTGATTTCAGTAGAGCTCTAAGAAGTGGAGAGAGACAGATATTGAAGTTTAGGTAAATATTGAACTATGGCCTCACTCTACCTTTTTTCCACTCCCCCTTTTTTTGTTGACAAAGGGGGAGGTCTCCCTTAAGATAAAATCCTGGCAGCATCTTTCCTTAAATTGCTAATGTGGAACAAATTTGGAATTTCTCGTTTTATGCGGAGATATTTAACCAGTGAATGAAGGTGCCAATGGAATAAATAAAATTAGCACAGAATCAGCGATGGGGCAGATTTCAAACCACTCAATTTTGTCACCTTGTGTAAGTTTTAAAAAAAAATCATAGGATACGGTGTTGTCAGTAGTTTTCCTTCTTCACTAACAAATACAAGCACCATTGGCCGCAGCAGTCTTTTACATCTGCAGGAAGTACAGTGTGATAGATTTTGTTGGTGTTCGTCCTCATTCTCATGCCTGGATTTGTTCTAGTTGAGATTTTATTTGCACAAGGAAATTGTGTTATTTCGTCTGTTTTGAAGATAACATTGAAATGTCTTCCAAGTTTAAGTGAGACATGAAATTGGTTATAAGATGTTTTCAAGGCATTCATGCTGTGCAAAGAAATGGCCCTCATGGTTAAAGTGAGTTAAATGGAGCCACCATTAAATGGCCTAAAACGTTGAATAAAACTTACTGACAACCAACAACTGGTAATCTTTTTGAAATTATTTTGGTTATCTTCTCATCATGAAAATTGCATATGAATATGTGATAACTATATGTCTGTCTGTCATCTGCATACTGGAAATACAACCAGAATATCAACATACATAAGAGGGCACCACCTATCTTCCAAAGATGGAAAGACCATCAAGTTCATATGTGTATTGATATGTATCATATTGCAGGCTGTGTATCGTGAATCATATCGATACGTGGCACAGGTATATCATTTCACCCTATGTGATAGTAATGGCAGAAGAGGGGAGAGGGTAAGAGGTTTGGGGTTGGTTGTTACAAATCACATAATTAAACACTCAGTTTATGATGATGTCCCATTGAAGAAACTTGTAGACCATTGGAAAGGTATACTAAATTATAACTACCTCAAAAAATGGTAACCTTTGCAAAACTAAACTTTGAAACTCATGAAAGTGAGTGAATCCATGTAATTTTGGCTTTTGTTGTTTCTGAGAAACACAGTTTCATTATATATGATTAATATGTCTGTATATTTGTAATTTGCTTTCATTGTGATAACTTGTACTTTATTTCCTATTCCCATAACTACATTTCCATGTAGGGAAGAAAATAAAGTTATTGACAAGACACCACACACATAAGTCAGTTGACAAGATACCATACACATAAATCAATTGACAAGACACCACATATATAAGTCATTTTCAGTGTTAGTGGTGCATTTTCTTCATCAGGTGGTGGTGCTCATAGTGGTAATAACAGTCCGTCCAGAAGTCCCTGTGATAGTCCACTTAGCTTCCGTGGACCACAGACTACAGGTGAGTTCAGTTTTAACAAAACTTTCAGATATGTGTGCCAATTAAATTACACTAGTAATTAAATCTGTTATTTCACCTATAACAACTTAAACCTGGCAGAATGCAGGTAAAAGAAATTTGTTTCCTGTTACAAAGGAAAACAAAACAAAGGGGTGAGGATAGTCTTTTGGACCATTAAACCAAGTTAGGTAACTAGCATGTAGCAAATGAAACCTTGAAGGTTATGAATTACCTCCCTTGAATATTTTTGTTCTTTTTATCCTCAAAGCAAGCCTGAAATCTTTAAAGCCTGTTGTGCCTTAGATTGAAAATAGACTGGAAACATTGAATCAGATGCCTTTAAAGATATCAGAGTTGAGTACATAATATAGTTAGCTCACATTGTATTCCTGCTAGAAATAATTCTTGAATTTTTTAAGATATACATGTAGTTTGATTATTATTATTATTATTATTATTATTATTATTATTATTATTATTATTATTAATACATGGATAAATATTATGAATTTCATCTTATTCTGAAAATTTTATGTTCGTGAGATGGGGGCATATAGTACTCGGATTGACAGCTTGTGAGTGTTTGGGTGAATCTTTGGACATCATTGGATAAAGGTTTTTTCCAGCACTTATAGCTCAGTAACCCTAAACCATTTCACTTCATATTTGGAATATATTATCACATACTCCTTTTTCTCAGTACGAGTTGCACTACTAGTTTCTGCACATGGATGAGGCCATAGGGTCAAAAATTATACATATAATGGGGTCAAATTTTGGTTATAGTTTTGTGTGGCACTTTTAGCTCCCCTATCTGATTCACAACAAAGTTGTATTATAATGTCATAACATACTCCCTTTGTCTTGGTTCCATTCATTGCCCTGGGTGGGGTCATGTGGGCATGAAATATAAGGACCCATTTTGGTTAAAAAGTTCACCATAAGGTGGAAGGTAGTATGTTGTGATGTTGTCTCTCTGGCCATTCGTTACAAATTTTGTTTCTGCACAATAACACAAGTTCTCCACATCTACAGTTCCCAAACTTTTGGATGGCTTACATTTGGGGCCATAGAGAAGCATAGTGATTTTGGTGCCCCAAAGCCAAGACCATTGTGACTGCAAGAAGAAAAATATTTTTTGCACAATAACTCAAGTTCTCCACAATCTACAGTTACCAAATTTTGTGGATGTCTGGCAATTGGGGTAAGGAAGAAGCCAATCAGATTTTGGGTCAAAATATCCAAGGTCAAGGTCACTGTGACTGAAAGAAGTACACATTTTCTGCATAATGGCATTGGTCCTGCTTCACAGACATGGACCAAACTATGTGGATGGCATGCACTTTGAGAAAAGAAGAAGCTGTTAATTTTGAGGTCAAAATATCAGATGTCAAGGTGACTGACTGATAGAAGAAAAATGATTTTTACACAAACATTTTAGTTCTTGACTTTGTACCTTCACCAGAGTTTATGGATGACTTGCAGGTTGGGTTAAGTAAGAAGCCTGTTGACTTTGGGGTCAATGTCTTTCCGAGTCATTGAAGAAAAATTGTTTTTGCATAATAACCTCAGTTCTAGGTCATGTATATCATCCAACGTTTATGGAGGGATAGCACTTAAAAGTTGGTAGAGGGTTATTGGTTTAGGGGTCAAAAGGTTAAAGCTGGGTTCATTGTAGGTGAAAGAAAATTCATTTTGCAGAACAAATTTTGTTCAATAATAAGTTTGTTGACTACACTTATGGATGACTTGCACTTTGGGTAATAAAGAATAATACAGATTGTTGGGTCTAACAGTAATATTATGGATAATAAGAAGAAAAAAAATAGTTTTCTGCACATCAACTTCACTTCAAGACCATACATCTTGTCCAAGGTCCAGGTCATTGAGACCCATTGGTCAGTATTCACCAGTCATCAGTATGCTGCTAGTGCCTACAGAGAGGACTGTTAAAGATGGGGGAGCATATAATATGCTATTCACAGTACTCTTATTAGATAATGTTTTTTTTTTCTTCATATTTCCATAAATCCTTTACCTGTTCACTCAGTGTTTGGTATATAACATCATCACATACAGCCTTCTTTCAATAACTTTATACCCCCTGGGTTCTCCCACTGTGTTAAGGGGACAAAAATTTTCTTGTGGATTGGATGCAGTTTGGTTAAAGTTTTTGGTCCAGTTATTCATCATAACTCGTTTTTTCCGTAAACCTTTTACCAATTCACTCATGTTTGTTATACAACATTATCAAATACATACTTTCTTTCTTTGTTTCATGTTTGTCATACAACATTATCAAATACATCCTTTCTTTCTTTGTTTCATTATTGTCATACAACATTATCAGATACATCCTTTCTTTCTTCATTTCTTGTTTGTCATACAACATTATCACATCCTTTCTTTCTTCATTTCATGTTTGTCATACGTTATCAAATGCATCCTTTCTTTCTTCATTTCATGTTTATCATACAACACTATCAGATACATCCTTTCTTTCTTCATTTCATGTTTGTCATACAACATTATCAAATACATCCTTTCTTTCTTCATTTCATGTTTATCATACAACATTATCAAATACATCCTTTCTTTCTTCATTTCATGTTTGTCATACATTATCAAAAACATCCTTTCTTTCTTCATTTCAGGTTTGTCATATCACATACATCTCTTTTTTAATTTTATTTTAATTTCTTTTTTTTTATTGGACATAAGTTGTCAGGATTTTACATGTTCTCCTACATTACCACCTGACCTCTGTTGTATTGGGCATTACCTTAAAATTATTTTCCATCCTGATCTTGTTCCTTACTTAGATGCAAAACACACACACACACACACACACACACACACACACACACACACACACACACACACACACACACACACACACACACACACCCCCAGAGTTCCACTCACATACAAATCATAGTGTGTTTTAAATTAGCTGTTTGTTTTTTAAATGAAAGTAAAGAAAATCTAAGAAATGTGCCAAAAGTTTACAAAAGGGTCCACTTCCTCTTAAATTCGTCACTTTTGTTGTTCACTTTGGTGACATAGTTTTCCAGCCTTTTATGCGATAAAACACAATTTCTATAATAGGTGAGATTTGGGTTTTCTGATGCACAACATGATCTATATATAACATATTTTGCAAGCAAAATTAGGAAGTTAATAAGATCATCAAAGTTGTTATTTACTATAAAGACATCTTTTTGTGTAATTCTAAAATTTGGATTTTAAGTTTTGATCCATTCCAAAAATAATTTCCAAAAGTGTTAAGTAACTGAACAGTCACAGAATAAGTGGCTCAGTTTGTTCTATTCCCTCCATACAGAAGGTGCATTTATCAAGCTAATCAGTTTCTTGTCTTTTGTAAAAATTTGGGTAAAAGCAAAAGAGCTGTTCCTTTCATTTACACCAATTGCATACTTTAGCTGTCTGGACCAAGTTTTGTATTTACCACTTGGCTTTTGTATCTTGGTTCGTATCAGATGTTATAAATTGTTATGTGTAGGCTCGTACAAATGTAACAGAAGAAAAGAGTGAAGTCAACAAGCTTTGTATATTTTAACAAAATAATTTATTTCCCTAGAAAACAATGTAAAAATTGGAAAATAGGACTTACGGTTTGTGAATATAATCCAAAATTTAATCCTAAGAATGAAAAATACAAGTCCTATCACTAAATAGTTCTATTAGAATCCAGGTTCGAATCTCGACGACATACAAATATGGAAGGCGATGACGTCAGATGTGGTCCATGTACGAATATCAACAATTCCTCAATTGAATCACAGTTTTTGTTTCCGAATAATTCCAGAATAAATTTCCATGAATATCTTTCAGAATTTTTTTATAAGAAAGTCAACTTGTTGAGTTTCCAGGAGAATAAATTATTAAATCCAAAAAACAGATGAAAAACAAACAATCTGGCAACAAATAAAAAACACACCTTGTTCCTTCAAGATGTTAAAACGACTCTGCCAGAAGAATATTAAGAATGCGTATTTAAACCCCAAAAACATCATTTCAAGTCTCGCGAGATGGGTCATGTGGTCTCTTACTACAAGAAATCTATCACGTACACCAGTGTAGCCCCACTTAAGAACCAATAATAAATAAACGTTGTTTACACATGGTGATCACGCAAGGAAAGTATGGCCCTGATACTGACCAATCATTTTAACTGCCTGTTTACAAACTTCCCAACCTAAGATGAACTAGGTTAACTAAAAATAATTCTCATGTAACACGT
Source organism: Megalonaias nervosa (assembly GCA_016617855.1). Taxonomy (NCBI): domain Eukaryota; kingdom Metazoa; phylum Mollusca; class Bivalvia; order Unionida; family Unionidae; genus Megalonaias; species Megalonaias nervosa. The sequence goes on from JAECUM010010702.1 coordinate 54,493, forward strand.
TTTACGTCTTAAATAAACAACATTTACTAAAAGAAAATATCGAATTACTGAAAAAGAATTTCGAATCCGATGAAAATATTCATTACAATAAAATGTAATGAAACAAAAATAAAATAATAAAGAATTTCAAAACTAACACACAAACAATTTAATTACATATAGGTAACAAAATAAAAATAAATTTATTCATTGCTCTCACCCAGAGGAGTGAGGTTTTGTTGAAAACTGTATGAAAACTACTTCCACTTTCAAGAAAACTTGTAATTTTCTTTTTCCACTTCTCCGATATCTTTGAGTTAAGAGCTGAGTGCTGAATGACATTATTAGTTTGTTGTAGCTTTTTTTGCATTCAGTCTGTAATCCATGTGGAATATATAGCCATATCATATACTTCCTTTGCTTTCTGCAGTATTCCTGGCTATGGATTGTGCCTGAGGTTGGGGTCATGGAATAATGGAAATATGCCCATTGATATATTGACAGCATAATAGCTTACCATCATTTGGTCATACACCATCATGTTTACACCATCAAGCTTACCATATTTGGTTATGCACCATCAAGCTTACCATATTTGGTTATACACCATCAAGCTTACCATCATTTGGTTATATGCCATCAAGCTTACCATCATTTGGTTTACATCATTTAGCTAACCATCATTTAGTAATATACCATCAAGCTTACCATCATATGGTTATAAACCATCAAGCTTACCATCATTTGATTATATACTATCAAGCTTACCATCATTTGGTCATACATCATCAATTTTACCATCATTTGGTTTAAATCATCAAGTATACCATCATTTTGTATATACCATCAAGCTTATCATTGTTTGGTTATACATCATCAAGCTTGCCATCATTTAGTCATACACCATCAAGCTTGCCATCATTTGGTTATACACCATTGAGCTTGCCATCATTTGGTTATATACCATCAAGCTTGCCATCATTTAGTCATACACCATCAAGCTTGTCATCATTTGGTTATATACCATCTTGTTTACCATCATTTAGTTATACACCATCAAGCTTGCCATCATTTGGTTATATACCATCAAGCTTGCCATCATTTAGTCATGCACCATCAAGCTTTCCATCATTTGGTTATACTCCATCTTGTTTACCGTCATTTGGTTTACACCATCAAGCTTTGCCATTATTTGGTTATATACCATCAAGCTTACCATCATTTGGCTATACTCTATCAAGCTTGCCATCATTTGGTTATATACCATCAAGCTTACCATCATTTAGTCATACACCATCAAGCTTGCCATCATTTGGCTATACACCATCAAGCTTGCCATCATTTGGTTATACACCATCGAGCTTGCCATCATTTGGTTATATGCCATCAAGCTTGCCATCATTTAGGCATACACCATCAAGCTTGTCATTATTTGGTTATAACCATCTTGTTTACCATCATTTAGTTATACATCATCAAGCTTGGCATCATTTGGTTATATACCATCAAGCTTGGCATCATTTGGTTATATACCATCAAGCTTGCCATCATTTAGTCATACACCATCAAGCTTGCCATCATTTGGTTATACTCCATCTTGTTTACTGTCATTTGGTTTACACCATCAGGCTTTGCCATTATTTGGTTATATACCATCAAGCTTAACATCATTTGGTTTACACCATCATGCTTACCATCATTTGGTTATACTCCATCTTGTTTACCATCATTTGGTTTACACCATCAAGCTTTACCATATTTGGTCATACACCATCAAGCTTACCATCATTTGGTTATACACATCAAGCTTACCATCATTTGGTCATACATAATCGAGGTTACCATCATTTGGTTATACACCATCAAGTTTACCTTACTATGTTCATACACCATCATACTTACCATCATTAGCTAATATACCATCAAGCTTACCATCATTTGGTAATATACCATCAAGCTTACCATCATTTGGTTTACACCATCAAGCTTACCATCATGTGTGTGTGTGATTTAGATTTTTGACGTCGCTTTAACAATTTTTCAGTCATATCGCTACGATGTCTGCATTGTGACAGTTTATAGTGGTGTTTAGCACTGGGGCATCATGCTGCAGACATGTAGCATGTACCCAGTCACATTATCCTGACACCAGGCCAACCAATCCTAACACTAACCTCTTAATGCTGAGTGCCAAGCAAGGCAGCTGTTAGTACCATTTTTGAAAGTCTTTGGTATCACTCGGCTGGGATTCGAACCCGCAACCTCCTGCATCCGAGGCGGACGCTCTACCACAAGGCCACCATCATTTGGTTTACACCATCAAGCTTACCATCATTTGGTTTAACTCATCAAGGTTACAATCATTTTGTCATATCAAGCTTACCATCATTTGGTTATACACCATCAAGCTCACCATCATTTGGTTTACACCATCAAATTGACCATCATGTGGTTATACACTATCATGTTTACCATCATTTGGTTTACACCCTCATGCTTACCATCATTTGGTTTACACCATCAAGCTTACCATCATTTGGTTTAACTCATCAAGGTTACGATCATTTTGTCATGTCAAGCTTACCATCATTTGGTTATACACCATCAAGCTTACCATCATTTGGTTTACACCATCAAGTTGACCATCATGTGGTTATATACTATCATGTTTACCATCATTTGGTTTACACCCTCATGCTTACCATCATCTGGTTTACACCATCAAGCTTTACCATCATTTGGTTTACACCATCAAGATTTACCTTCATTTGGTTATACACCATCAAGCTTACCATCATTTGGTTATACACCATTGAGCTTACCATTATTTGGTCATACACCATAAAGTTTACCATCATTTGGTCATACACTGTCATGTATACCATTGTTTTATAATATGCCATCAAGCTTACTATCATTTGGTAATATACGATCAAGTATACCATCATTTGGTTATACACCATCAAGCTTACCATCACTTGGTCATACACCATCAAGCTTACCATCATTTGGTCATTCATCATAATGTTTTGCCATCATTTGGTTATATACCATCATGTTTACCATCATTTGGCTATACACCATCAAGGGCATTCCATTTTCTATTCATCTGCTCCCTCCATGCAAAAGATGGTAAAAAGAAGGTTTAATGGCCTTGGATGAACTCCATGTTTTCATTGCCTGTTTGATGAGTAAAGACTGTTTAACAGATGATGGTGAAAATGATTGAAATGATAAACAGTTTGTTTTAAGTGACATTTTTATGAGAAATCAATCATACAATGCTAGTACTGTAGAAATCTGGAACTAATATGAAGTGAATTGGGGAAATAAAGACTAGTTTTTTTTAAAGAGCAAAATCACAAAATATGCATGTTAGTATGTCAACATTTATGACCACATGATTTTACATCAGTCAAAACTCCAACATCAAGTAAACACTGTCTTTAAAATTGATTTGACAAATGATTGTTTTGAGTTGAAGCTGTAAGATATGCTCCTGTCCCTATGGTGTGAGACAGTAATTTTAAGCAAAGTTGATTGATCATTATAGATTTGGTCAGTGTTATCCATTTTTGGTATGCACTACAACTTTATTGCAAGAAACATCTGCATGGCAACTTTTGTGGAAGTAGGTGTAAAGGTGTTGTCATTGTAACCTGTACACAATATTTTGCAATACAGAACTAACCATATAAAGTATGTCACATTAACCTAGTTTATGTGTGGCACACTTTCATTCTATGATGCATCCACACCACAAGTTTGGTTCAATAGGTGATTTCAAGTGAATGTTTTATGGTATTATTTTTCTATTACAGCTGATATAGCAGGTTTATCCACAACGAAAAACTTTGGGAAGATTATGAGCCATGAAGCATCTCCTAGCAACAGTGGACACACCATGGATCTATTAGGGTTGAGTCAAGTTGCCAACAACACCTCGTCTTTAAGCCCATCACAGTCCCTATTTCTCAACAGTAGCTTGGACAGGGCCTCATTACATGGCAGTCTCAGCAGAGTGTCCCTGCAGTAAGTAAATTTATTTATTATGTATTTACTAATGAAATACAAAAATAAATCTATGAGAGGAACATTGATATTGTATCATTACAGTAGAGTCTCTAGTGTGGCCTTGATGCATCAGGAGCTACTAGTTTACCTCATCTATTGGAAATATGTCTGCCCTGTGAAAAGAGATTCCCAAATTTGATTCTATTGTGGTTCTGTCCCCATTACTGTCTCTCTTTCACACAGTAAAAAAACTTCTCATTGTCTCTCTCTAAACAATTTGAATACAGTTGCATTAAATAGAAACCTTTGAAGACTTTCCTATAGTATGGGTACAGTTGAACCTCCCATATCTAACAGCTCCTATACCCCTCCCCAAAATGTAGCCAATCAGATTGATGTCACTTTTCCCCACAATGTTAACAATGGTAAGGTCCTATGTTAAAGTTCTGCCAGTCAAATATCTTCTGAATTGTTTGGTGTTTTCAACCAAATTTTTGGTGTAGTATTGCTGTATGCCTAAAGTTTGTATCCTGATGAAGGAGTCACACTCAGGGGTATCATTAAGGACCTTTGTTCCCAACCTTTTCACTTAAAGCAGGGGACAGAGTATTTGTATTTTCTCTGTCCATCACAAATTCATTTCTGCTCTTTAACTGCAAATCATGTGAGGTTAAGGAATGAGACTTGGTTTGCTTATGCATCATTAGAAGGCATATTGCGTAACTCAGTGGGGGGTTCTATCTGCAAGGTCAAGATCACCAAATTTGTAGTTTTCTTGCCTTTTTGTTCTGTAGTTTAGTTTTCAAGTCCTGTGAGATTCAGGAATTAAACTTGGTATTCCTCATTGAAGTTGTGTCACATATTACATGAGGGTCCTATCATCAAGGTAAAGGTCATGGTTCAGTATTTCATTTACCAAAAATGATCTCAATTTTTTCATGTTGATCACATAGGAGGCTAATTGTTTGGCCAGATCAACAGCTGTCTCCACTTTATAAGTGGGTTCATATTTGTCTGTGTGCGCTAAAACAAGGGAGCTGTGTACTTTTATGTTACCTGCAGCAAAGTCAACATGAAAGATTAGTTTTTAACATTTGCAACCTAGACATGGGCTGGTGGGGTGATGGTGAAAAGATGGATTATTTACTTGGACATTTGTAAGACTGCAGTTTGTGCAGAGCACATGTTCCTAATATATATTTTACATAATCATCTAACCTATTCTTCAATCTGAAATTTAAAAACGTAATTCTTGCTAATATATATAATTACACATGACATTATCAGTATTTTTGATACCTGTGGATTTTTGCTGATTTGTTGTCTATTATGCTCTGGGGTCAGGCCTGCGTTGTTGAATAGCCCTAATTGACAGGAAAAGGTGCAGACAAGTTCAGGTAAGGTTTGCTGAATCTGGGTTGTTTGTTTTTACTTTTAGTCTCCCCCGCCTTTAAAATTAAGCACTCTTAATAGTCAACTCTTCATAATTTTACCAAATACATGTCATAGAAATATGATGTATTATAGTTTGAATGATTCATACCTTTTTATGATGTTATTTATAGTTTAAATGATTCATAACTTTTTATGATGTTATTTCTAGTTTAAATGATTCATGCCTTTTTATGATGTTATTCATAGTTTAAATTATTCATATCTTTGCAAATAACTATCACTTCCCAGGATACATTTGTGGAAATTCAGCAAGATAGAAATTTCTGCTTTTATATCTTTATTCTTGCTAATCTTACTCCTTATTAATTATGTGGATTAGTCATTGCTTTGTACAAAGCCTAAATTATAATATTGCTCTGACCAATCCACCACATTGGCCAGAATCATGAAAATTTCTGCATAATTTTTGTGTCTGAGTCTGTTTTTAACCCAAGACTTGATAATTTGTCCCATTGCTATACAGTGAGGAAAATAAATGTGTACTTATGGTATGAATCTTCTTACATAGGCACCCATTTCACATCATAAATAATAAGTCACCCTGAGTAAGTCACTCACTTTGCAAAAACAACACCAACTGACTAAAATCCTAAAATTGTGGGTTGGGAAAGGGTACATATTTTTCTTAAACCAATACCCAAACATTTTCCAGAGCACAAGTGAAGAATCTGAGCCCAGTGATACAGATTCCTTTCAGAGTGCTCTGGCCAACATTTGCACACAACAGACTGTATGATCCTTATTTGTACACAATAATTCTCCTGAGGACATAAGGTGTATGCAAAGATCTATAAGAGGAAATTTTTCTATACATCTGATGTTTGAGTTTGATGAAGTCACAAAATCTCTGCAGGAAACTGACTTATAATTGAATTAATCATGTAAAAATTTCAGTTTATTTGAACTCTTGTCAGCTGATGTGACTAGCAAGATCAGTCAACATTTTCAAGGAAATGGTTTATGTCAGATTAACGAGACTAGATCGTACAACATTGGCTGATCACATATGTTTTGTCTGCTTTGATATTCTGTACTCATTCATTTGAATGGTTAGATGTAGGTATTAGTTTTTAAGCAGTTTATTCCCCAGCATTTGCATGGTTAGAGATGAATACAGTTATTAGTTGTTAAGCAGTTGTCTCCTCTGCATTTGTATAGTTAGAGATAGGTATCAGTTTTTCAATAGTGTCATTGGTGTTGGCTTTAATAATGTCAAGTTTTGTGTTAAAATTTTGCCAAGTCAGTTACCAGATGTTGGAGGCAGAATGCATAAAGGCATATGCAAAAGTGAGACAACTGGATTTGTGAAACACTTGTTTTTCTTGCTGTAAGTTTTATCGAATTGGAGTCATTATAAATTATTAAATTTTAGCACTCATCATAGAGCAAGAGAACTAATGGGATGGCCTGTTTGTCATGCATCATCGGTCAATCAGGTAGCACATATTTGTTTTGTTACTTAAAAGAGTGCCATTAAACACACATTCATCCAAGGTCTGGTTCAATGGTTCTGACCTTCTTTTGGTTGCAATTCTAAAGTTAATTTTCCTGAGCCTCACTACCCTGTTTTCACATTTTGATTAGTCTTGCCACCCTCCAGAAAATCCTGGCAGCCCTCAGTGACCCTCCAGAACATCCTCGCAACCCTGATTTGGGTTGTTACCCAAGGGTTAGAAACCACTGGTCTAGTTATCCTAAATGAGAATGGTGTGTTATGTATATTTATGTATATTTAATTTAATTGTTTGTCTGTTAGTTTTACATATTTTTTATTTCATTACATGTTATTGTAATGTAACATTGTTTGCTGGACTTGACCTTGTCCAAAGTTGAGTTCATTTCTGCTTGACCTGATTGTATTTTTTTAAATTTTTTTTTATTTCATTTATGTAAACAGCTAATAATAGCTTCATTATTCTCTATGTGTATGAGCTTATTATTAGGATTGTTATTCAGGTGAACAAGAAGGAGTCAGTATGTTGATCAGGGTCAGGGTTTTGGAGATTCCTAAGTGAATTTTGCAGGCTATTGTGTTGTTAATAAATATGATCATTCTAGAAGGTTATTTTCCATTAGGTAATGGTTGTTTTTAGAAAATGCTAATTGTGACCTGAGGTCAAGCAGAGAACTATATTATCTTGTGACTGTGAGGATTTTACCAGTCATGCTTTGACATCTAGCACTTTAAGTTGTATTATGTTGTGACCAATTTGGGCTGAATTTTATTTTCTTCAAATTATTGAATTCAAGTAATTATTTTCTCTGGAAATACAAGTGCCCTTACAGAATAATTGGATAAAGACATTCATTGGAATTTATACTGAATTCAAACCTGGAATAATATTTCTGTGATTCAACAAGAGACTTGACACATCAGCACTTCACAGGCCATAACAGACACATCATCACCTTCAATTTTAAATCTCTTTGGGACTTGAACTGAGTTTTATTCAGGACTTTTTATTACTTGGACTTGTGTCTTTAATTCTTGGATTATTTTTAGATTTAATCCACAATACTGTGTTCTTTTTTTCTCATTTTTCACTTTGTATTCTAGGGAAATAAATTCTTTGTTAAATTTTACAAAGCTTCTTGTCTCCACTCTTTTCTGTTACTTACTTTAAGAGCATAGAGTCGTAACAGGTGCCACTCAGACATGGCTCAGTATGTCTGCCAAGGTAGCCATCATGATAATCTTGTTATTGCTATTCTTCTTGAGTGTCATATGAACAAAAGACTTCTTTTAATATCTAGTTGGTCCTAAATGTACATGATGCTGATTCTGCAGCCAATATGACCGTCATCTCAGCCATCTTAAAAATATTTGTATTGCTACTCTTCTTAAATGGAAAGTCATATTGACATGAGGTTTTCACCAAAAGACTTCTTATGATATGTAGTTGGTCCCAAATGAAAACGGTGCAGGTCTTGCTTCCAGTATGGCTACCATTGTGGCCTTCATAAAAATCATGTTATCGCTCAACAAAGATGGTTTCAGTACAAAGTAGTTGAATAGAAGAAATGGTTTTATCTTGGATTCCTAGAAAATGTTTTGGACATAAAATGATGATTATTTATATATTTGTATTTGATATATTAAGGAAGAAAGTAAATGTATATTATAATTTATGTAAATGTCTACATGTTTATTTACTGTTGAGGAAATTAGCTGGATAAGAAAAGCAGCAGTTGTACACAGTATATTATTTTCCTTCATTCATTGCAATTATAATGGACATTGATTGTAATTATAAGGGACATTAATTGTAATTATATGGGACAGTCACTGTAATTATATGGGACATTCATTGTAATTATATGGGACAGCCACTAATTATATGGGGCATTCATTGTAATGATATGGGACATTCATTGTAATTATATGGAACATTCATTGTAATGATATGGGACATGCATTGTAATTATATGGGACAGTCACTAATTATATGGAGCATTCATTGTAATGATATGGGACATTCATTGTAATTATATGGAACATTCATTGTAATGATATGGGACATTTATTGTAATTATATTAGACAGTCACTGTAATTATATGGGACATTCATTGTAATTATATGGGCCAGTCATTGTAATTATATGGGACATTAATTGCAATTATATGGGACAGTCACTGTAATTATATGGAACATTCATTGTAAGTATATGGGACAGTCACTGTAATTATATGGGACATTCACTTTCTAGATCCAGTGCATGTTACCCAGCTGATTCCAGATAACCAACATTCCATTTTCCTGTTTTTTTCTACTCCACAGCAATGGTGATAGCCTGTCAGAACAGATGATGGATCAGGACCTCCCAGACAAGAGGGCACCTGGCATTGAGAGAAAACTGCTGAACACCACCTTGCTCTTCTCCCCACCCTACTCATTTAATGTGGATTATGAACAAAAGAAACTGATGGCAAATAAAGGTAATGCAATATGACCTCTGCTGCTATAGGGCTATAATTGTTAAGTTTGCTATTGATGTATCATTAACATTTTATGTTGTTGATATATCATTACACACTTCTGTGATGCTGAAGCAAATCCACCAATTATATATTTGTCTTAAATTTAAAGTATCATGAAAGAAAGAAAGAAAGAAATAAAAGGAAGAGACTGAGACTTTTTCTTTTCTACTGGTAAGGACTGACATTGTTTTCATTTGTTTTTAATTGATGTGACATTGTCTTTAACTCATTAAGGCCAGGAGATTTTTGTCATTTTTGCCTGAAATGCAAGTATAAAGTGCATCTTGGGGGTTATTCTTGAATACATATAACTGCATCTGATTCCAAGAGATTTTCATTTAGTTGCATGCCTAATTGTGTTAGAAAGATTTTTTATTGGCTATTTTGCTCACACACATGCTAAAGGGCAAAAGTTGGATTTTTTTTTTTTTTTTTTTGCTTATTGGACCCTCGTCGTTTTCATGTCCTGGCCAGTTTTTGCTCCAAATCTCAATATTATCCTACTTTTGCAAAGGTTGATCTATTAATCTGCCTTAGATCTCAGGCAAAAAGTATACAGTCCAGACACAAAATCCAGTTCCACAAACTGGAGAATTTTTGGTGTGAAAAAATTGGGTCTAAAAAATTATGTGTGTCCTCAGTATTTTGTAATGTAAGTAGGAAGTCCAGGTTATTTGGAATTATTGTAGAGCTACATCTGTGTACATTTTTGTAATACCACCCACTTTGGTGTATCTTAAATGACCTTGATGCTACAGAGCTTGGAAGTATAAATGTGTCACAGAGCCTTAATGAGTTGATTAAATATTAGCTATCATCAAAGTAAGAAACAAAGAAAACACAACTAACTTGTCCTGCAACTTTCCTTTTGCTGATTGTCTCCATCTTTTCACTGACAGTCTGCCATTGTTTTCATTTTGTTTTAAATGGATGTGACATTCTCTTAAATTAAATATTAGTTATCACTTGAATAAATAAATAAAGAAATAAGGAAGAAAGAAAACATAATAAAGAAAAGAAAGATAAAATATCTTACCTAGAGACTTTTTCTTTTTTCACTAGTCTTTCCACTGGCAATGAATGTTGATGATTTTATTTTGGTTTAAATGATATGACATTTTGGAAAACTCTATTTGCAGACCATTATACAAGTAGCAGTATGACACTACAACTATCAATAAAAAAAGCTATTTTCTGATTATTAACATACTGCTGTGACATGAAGGCGATAATATTTTCCAACCAATACAAATTTTCACATCTGAATGACCACCCTGGGGAATGATCAGTTGATATTTATGGAAGTAGTCCCTTTGTGTCAGTCATTTGATATTTATGGCAGTAATCTTTTTGTCAGTCACTTGATATTTATGGCAGTAATACCTTGGTGTCAGTCACTTGATATTAATTTTATGGTAGTAATTCTTTTGTGGCAGTCACTCGATATTTATGGTACTATTCCCTTTGTGTCTGTGATTTTTGTGTTCAGATTTACTCCTTTTGAACTGCCTCTGCTTTCTAGCTAACCTGTTCAAAGTATATGGAGAGATATGTTACTCCCCCAGGCATCAGCATCATCATCTGCACAGATAAAAGAATATTCATATGTACAGCCTCACTGAATCTCAAAAAGAAATTTCTTTCTTTCTATGCCCTAGGCAACAGTTTGGAGTGGTTTTTGTAGCACCTACCTCCTGGGGAGGGTGTTAAGGGGGCAGACTTTCTACATACATATACATTAAGTGTTCTTTGCTAAATTTTTGCATTTAGCTCATGTTTTTTGCACACTGCATAATTACTGTTATACCTGGAAACATTAAACTTGGTGTGGGGATAATACTATAATACTAGACCCTCATCACAAATATATGTCATTGGGACCCATTTTCTTGTTTAATTACCTTGTGTTTCAAGTTTATTTTGAAAGCTCTGTTCATGTAGAATCATCTGACAAAATAACTGTATGCATCTTTATTAGTACCACATCCTCAAAAGAAATGGTCACTGCCCTATATTTCACATTTACTGGCATAGGTTTTTCAATTAGCTCATGACCAAACAAGTTTTTCGCACACTCTATTTACACTGTTATACCTAGATTCATAGAACTTGCATCTTGAGGTGTACTACACCTTCATCACAAAAGTAGGTCATTGTGCCCCATATTTCATGCCCTACTGACTTTCATTAAATTTTGCATTTTAAGTTTTATTCATGAAGCTCTTTTCATGCAAGAATCATCAAGTTAGATGATTATATGCATTTCTATTTGTACCACACCCTTACAACAAGAGAAGGTCACTCTAACAAAGATTTCTCATCTTGCTGGCTTTGGTTATGTTGCCTTTTAGCTCTTGACAAAATGGATTGGGGTTTTTTGCAATCTGTATGCATACATTTAAACCTGGAATCATGAAATTTGGTGGGGATTTGCATCTTGATGAGTACTACATCCTCATCACAAAAATAGGTCTCGCTCACCCATATTTGATGCTTGACATGGGTTCAGTCTCAAGCACTGTTCATACCAGAATCATTAACTAGATAGTATATGCATCTTTGTTAGTAATACACCATTACAATATTCAAAGTTCATTTCACATGCATTTCCTTTTATTGGCTTTGGTCAAGTTTTTGCATTAGCTTATGATCACGCAGGTTTCTTACCTCCTGTATAGTACTGTTATACTTGGAATCATGAAACTTGGTGAAATGATGCATGTTGATAAAAGTAGGTCAGTGTGACTGATATGATATTTCATACTTCACTGACTTTAATTAAATTGTGTGCATTTACTGTTCATGATTAAATTATTTAACTAGATTCTTTTATACATCTTTATACCAAACCCATACAAGAATGGTCACTGTGACCTACATTTAACATTTTACTTGTTAAGATTTTGCATTTATTTCATATCCACAAAAACTTTTCATGCTACAAAAGTTATTTGCTAACATGGCTGCCAGTATGTTACAATTGAAGAGAAGTTACATTTTGCCGCAAATCTAATGACACAAATGAAGCATGAGGAGAAACAGTTTTTGTGGCTGTTCATTGAAGGGTCATTTGAAATAATGATCACTTCCGCTAAGTGTTGTCAGCTGTTGTGTACACTGAATATACGGTGATAAAAGCACAATGAGGGAAAAGGTGTCAGAACTCACTAGTGAACTTAAAAAAGTCACTCTCGATTTGTATTAGGATGGGAGAAGTGCAGCATAGATAAGCAGAATATTGCAAAGGTCACAGCATTTCCAGCAGATTTTTGGAGTTTAGTTCTGTGTAAAATAGGTCAATAAGTAGCAGGCCTTGGTTAGTGACTGAAAAATTACTGTCTGCTGGAAAGGCTTGTGAAACAAAAGAGAAGGGACATACTGAGTGCAAATTCATTGAAAATAGACAATTTTCAGTTCCTAGACCAACAAGTAGGTCTCCGCTTTTCTGTTTTTTTATGACAGCGGAGACCATCATTGTTGAGCCATTTTCCATACTGAAGTTTTATGCTGTGTTAACCTCACCATCAGTTCTGACTTACCAGATGCTCACTAGTAATTAATAAATTCATTTCGACTGACCTTGGTATGTGGATGGAAAGTAAAATCCCTCTTCTTTTGACCTATAGCATTAAATCCTTCAGAACACTCACTTTTTAGTAACAATCCCTGTCAGAACAGAATTCCTATGTACTATGCATCTATTACTGGCCTTATTTTATAAATTGCTGACGCATGTGTGGAAATCAGCATCACCCCAAGGCAAGAACAACCACTGGAAACCTAGCGAGGAGTATATCACATGGAACTGACTAATACCTGTGACAGAACTGTGGTTAGGTCTGGCCGTCATGGCAGAATTTTGAGAGACAGAGAGAGACAGAGACAGACGTGTCGAAAATTCAAGATCTAGAGAACAATAAATAAATTTTTTACAAATAAAAACTGTAATGCTATTAATAACAATAATAATAACAAATTGTATGTGTGTATGTATGTACATACATATGTATGCATTATTATTATCATCATTATTATTATTTAGCATATCTTTACAGCTCATTACAGTTTTGATTTTTAAAAAAATGTATTTATCGTTCTCTCAATCTCGAATTTCTGACACGTCTGTCTCTGTCTCAAAAAATTCTGCCGTGATGGCTAAACCTAACTGCAGTTCCCTCCCAAGCATTAGTCAGTTCCTTGTGATAAAATGTTTGCTAGACCTACTTGTTGGTCGATTGTGTTCCTAGATGAACAGTTCAACATTGTTTACATGGCCATGGATTTAAACACAACATTGCTAGAAAAAAATGTTGTGATAAGGGGATAAATTTTAAAAAGTTTACGGCATTGTGTTGCAGTAAAAGAAGATGGGTAGTATCTGGCCAGTTGGAAAGAGTGATATTTTCAGATGAAAGTCTGAGAGCGATTCTAAAGAATGAATGTATACCTCATGCAAGCGCCTTTTGGACTCCTCTACTCAATTCTCATGGAAGCGCCTTTTGACGCCTCTACCCGATTTGCATGGAAGCTCATTTTGATGCCTCTACACTATTCTCATTGAGGCCCCTTTCGATGCCTGCTGTCTTTCTATACATGATAGATGTGTACCGAACATGTAAAATGGTTAAAATTGATGTTCAACGTAACATATTACTACACTGCTATAACAGTCAATAGGCAGGTCCATGTGTATGGAGTCAAATAGGTAACAGGTGTTATATTTATAGTGTACTGCACTGTGTGATTTTGTTCCATGTGTATCAACTGCCTAAAAAACAATACACTCTATGAGGTGAAGGTTTAAATTTGGAGAAAGAGTGATATTTCAGATAGAAGTCAGATAGCTATTTGAAATAATCATTGTATCTATATTTGGAGAAAGAGGGGGGAAGGTTGAAGGCCTGACTTGGTTCCCTCCAAGCACAATTGGAAATGTCAAGTTATTATATGGTGGTGCATTTGTATGCATTAAAAAGTGTAAATAAGAACATAAATGATCAGAAATACCAGGAGCTTTTGGATACCAGTTTATGTTCTCTTCTGGCTAGTTGCTTCCCCAACAGTTGGTATATATTTCATGATGACAGTGCACATGCACACTCCTTACTGTGTACTGATGAAACAGGAGTGCAAGACAAATGATCATATAAAATTCTTCAGCTGACCAGCACAATCATCTCATACGAACATAATAGAAAATGGAAGCTTCTTTGTTAAGACTTAATTTTATAAAATTGTAAAATTTGTTCATTAAGATTCAGTGAATATGAATGTACATTTTCCTGAGCTATATTCAGAGTCGGTATAAATCTATCCCTTGCTATAAGAATGTAAGGATACCTAATAAAGTATTCAGGTAATTCTATACATTTCCAGATTTCTTTGTTTCTCTTTTGAAGCCTAATTATAGGTTACTGCATTTGTATGGGAAAATATGAACGAGTTTTTCGGATGGCTATACTGCACGACCTTGGGAGTGCAGTATATCCATCCGACAAAACGAGTTCATATTTTCCCATACAAATGCAGTCACCTTTTTATTATATGCTCATTTTCTTATTCTACCCAAGGCTTAAATATATAAACAAAAATACACTACAAGAAACAAAGTAACTGAATATAAGCCATATTCCAAACTAAATACACAAGCATAGCTGCATCATTACACAACATCATTATTAATGCGCACGTTAACTCCGCCCAGACAAATTTGAAGTTGGTCACGCGCTAGACGTAAGTTTCGAAAGAAAATGGCGTTTGGTCTACTTAAAATTGAAATTTGGAGTAAATTGTTAATGAATATGCATTGCAACAACTTTTCCATTTGATCTGGAATGAATACGTTTTGGTATTTTTGTCGATTCGACGCAATTTTGTGATTATGGTCTGGATTTATTTACATGAAGTAACTTACATCGGATTCCAGCAGCGTCTGCCAGTCTAATGATATTGAAGTGTGTTGACATCGGCGTGCGTGTTTCCGTTCTGTCATTGAATGATTCTGATCATATTGTGGGAAAATATGGAGTCTTTCAATTGCAATTATCAAAAAGACACTGTGGAATTTAATGTTTATTTCATTTTGAGTGCAGTAAGGAGGATGTAACTGCACTTGGAATATACTCAAAATTACAGTACAATTTCGAAATGTGTAATCAACCTCGAGAACCCATGACATGGCTCATGTAATTCGGATTTGCAGAACTACGAAAGTATATTTTGAGGAAATTCAGGATGTAAAATTGTGAGTATATTTTTGCCATTTTTATTACCAGCTAAAGAAGACAGTTTATGTCCTATAACTTGCATGTTATTGTGAGGACCCTGTCTGGCGTCTATAGCTAGCCTAAATCTGAAACATTGTATCAAAAAAATTAACGCGGAATGTGCCAAAGCTGATGATATGTTGCAGTCCATGAAACATCTGCTTTAGCCTAGTTCATTCAGGAACAAACTTAATCAACCAAAATGTAGAGCGTCTACCACACGAATGTACATTATTTGTTTACAAAGTAGTTCCTAATATACTGTTGGGCACACATGTCTTGCGCGTGAGTGCAGTATGAAGGTGTGCAATATCGGGAAATACTGAACAATTCTGACAATGTAAAGTTAACGGAGAAAAAAATGAGCATATAATAATTACAATTATGCAACAGCCAACATAAACAAAATTGGAGTCATTTTTCCAAATACTTTTTGTATGTCTCTGTATGTACATACTGTCTTAATGGTAGTCCCTCAGATTAATAGTAGGTCGTTTTGGCCCATATTTCACACTTCACTGACATGGATTACATTTTGTGTTTGATGTTTATTTCTCA